>CATQJD010000004.1:114826-152326 GCA_958298945.1 Atherix ibis | reverse complement strand
AGTATATCGATACCTCCAGTTTTATTCTTTCTAACACTTTTTACATGGGCAATATCAAAAAACCTTACAAAAATATTTAAAATTACTTTAGTACAAGATAATCCATAATTAAAATTATTCATATGTACGCTCTGGAAGATGATTCGTTTCATATTTACAATATGTGAGTGCCTGCATATATATTTATGTTGTCGTACCAAATAATTGATAAAATATATAAGTTGATCATTAATGTCGAATTATCAAATAGTTGCATATTAAAAGCGGTTATTTTTGGATTTCAAAAATTTGCTGATTAAGCAAATATCTTTCTGTCAAATTCATTTAAAATTAATTTATCTATAAAATAACGAACTATATTAGAAATAAATCCGAATAATTTTGTCAGTAAACAAAAAGACTTCTTAATTGGTCAGTTCGCGCGGCCTGATATTTAGCTTAGTTTTTAATAATTTTCAAACTCCAATTAAAAAGAAAAACAAATATAAAACAAATCAGCTACCAAAACCAACCTAATAGCGACCCTGTCCCCTCGAATCCTACGGAGACAGCCAGATCAAGCATCCTAATGACAACTTAATATCCTGAAATGGATGTTACCCTTATCCTCAATCAGCCTACTAGCATAGAAATTTAGTAAAAACGATATTTTTCACAGAGACAGACGAAGACTGTTCTCATTAAGGATTTAAAAAGAATTCGTTTATATTCAGTTATGATAAATTTAAAAATTTCAAAAAAAGGATTCCAAATACAAAACTCTTCTAATAAAATTACTTCTATCGGACAAATTTAATATCCTTATTAAATATGTATTATCAGGAAAAAACATAAAAGAACATAACTAAAGAATTCAAAATAAATTTACAAAATTTGGCATGATAGATAAAAAGAAATTTAATCTGGCTATGGCCAAAAAAAAATTCAGGAATTCTCTTCTGTAAGCGATGACATAAAAATTAATGCAGCAAGATGAAGGAGCTTTCATGAAGCCGTAATCTCAGCAATGGAAATTGAGAGTAATTAATCCCAAATATTATTCAAAATTTTTAATAATATAACAAAAATAGTAATAAGAATAACTTTAGTAATAATAATAGTAGTAGAAATAGTTATAATAAATATGAAAGAAAAAGAAATTTGAGAAATAATACTGGATACATTACTAATAATAATAAATATAATAAAAAACATATTAGTCAGATTAGTCCTTCAGTATACATTTCTTATAGTAAAAGAAGTTACAAAAAGAAACATTTCTTATAGTAAAGCAGCTACAATGGGCAAACTAAATTAAACTAAGAATGCAACACTGACCAAAAAATAAAATTGCTTTTATAAATATAAATAATCGTGAATTAAAGTAATTAATTCACATAATATTATTTAATAAAAGTTCTGAAATACTATATTATATTTTACATAATTAATGATTTGTGTATATCTAATACATATATCATTAATTTAGGAAAATATAATGGGAAAATGCATAATATCGGGTAACATGAAACTATTAATTTATGCAACGGGTTCATTAAAGATGATGCTATTATAATGTGGGAACAGCAATTAATTATGAGTTTAACATAATTATATAACATACTAAGAAGAGCAAAGACTGATTAAAAATATACCATAATAATAATATTAATAGGGGGAAACAATAACAACTGATCCACAGTTGATAAAAATAAACTTTATACGCAGATATAATAGAAAAAGCAAACAGACTAAATAAAGTTTTAAGTGAGTTAATTAGAAGATCAAGAGAGCGTAGAAAATATGAATATATATTTTATATACCAGACGAAAACTGTTTCTATAAATAACGTTTAATGTATTCTAAGTAAACACCGGTTTATATAAAAAAGAAGAGATTATATCAATATCATTTTGAATAAATAAAACACAGATAGAGATACTTATGGCATATCGTATAATAGAACCATCCATAAACATATATATCTCCTTTGCTCATAGTTCCAAAAAAATACAAGGTAGAACAAAGAATGGAAATTGGTTGTTGATTATAACCAACTAAATAAAAGGCTTGCAAATATTAAGTTCATACTGGCTCGAGGACGCACCGAATAACAATAGCTTGAGGGAAGAGAGAAAAAACTTTTCCGACATGAGAATTTCCTTTCACCGGATTAAACGTAATAAATGGTTAAGACCTCGCGCTATATTATTGATATGAAACAAGAACGTATAATAACCCATTCGAAGAAAAACCAATTATTATTTCACTGTATCAGTATTTAATTTTTGTCAGATTAAACAGCTTTAATAAATATTATAATATGCTTATCACCATCTGCTAAACCTACTCATTATAGAAAATAATTTTACTTCCAACTTCTACAAATGAGACTAAACAATATTGAAAACGATCATTCTGATATAACTAGCGCCGGTGGTATTTCGCGTTCTCATAACAGGTACTTACCTTTTTTTTATTCGTCTATTGTCAAGTTCTTTTTCTAATCTTCCACCATAATAAGTACATACAATCTTTCCCTTTGAGTATTGTACCCACAGATTGTCCACCGAATAAACAGATCAAATATTAAGAATTAAACATCCTTTCGCCAAGTGCACAGAAAACCGTTCGTTTCATTATAATGCCTTCTTTTTTAAATATATATGCAGATATATATCTTATATCTATCTACATAATTCCGAAATCTCCTAATCTCAATCTAATCCTCCTCAAACTGGTTTATATAGTGGAAAATATCGGTAAATAATTGTAAATTAATCTAGGTAACTCATAGAAATATACTGTAAACAATGCCCTTCAATGCATGTATATAAATATACTACCATTGCATGAAATACCAAAATTTAGACCTTTTAAACTTAAAAAAGCACGTCTAATATTGTATCCACACACATACCAGACTTTAAAAGCTACAACTAAACCAACGAAATCTATAACCTCTATTTGTAGATCAACATTTAAAATACCAGTTAGCAAAAAAGTATTTTAATACAAAACCTTACTTAAGTTAATATGGATCTGTTCTATATACTACGGTTTCAAATTTCCGTTGTATATGATTTCTTCCACTACAAAACTTTATCTATGAATTTTACTAATTAATTTCACTGCCACGAACATAATACAATACAAAAAACCAGAGCGTATTAATATATTGATAGAATATCCTATATACGGACGCCTCGTAATTTTATGTTCTTTAAAAAAAACGTTCTATTAATATATATGAAACCCAAAATGAAACGTATTTTCTATTTAAATAGTTATCAGAGAAATAATTGATATTGTGAAAATTATAATATCTTTAATTACATATTAGTAAAATATCATAAAATCAATTATTTATTGTAAAATTTTTCTAATTACCCTCTGTCCTAACTGGCATGAACTACCAAAGTCAACAATTTTTATAGCTGAGCGCTTTGGATTACATAAAAGAATATTTTCTGGCTTCAAATCGCAATGTATTATGCTCAGTTCTGGAGTGCTCAAGAAAAGCAGAGCAGTGCATAGCTGTTGAGCAAATTTTCGAGTCAAGTTTAAGGACACACCACGAAAATTTGTATTTCTAAGCAGGTCATATAAATTATACGATAGCAACTCGAATACTAGACACAAATGATTTCGCCACATGAAATGGCACTTCAACCTCACTGAAATTTATGAAAATCATATAAATTATATTTTAGCTTAAAATTATTAGAATTCACGTAAATACCTATATAATATTTATTATCGGTATCGGCTTTGTTCATCATTTCCAGTAGTTTTACCTCAATTTGTGCCTGATTTAGAAACGGTTTCTTGTTTTTGATTATTTTGACTGCAACGTGGCATTGTTCTTCATGATCATATGCTTTAACAACTTGCCCAAAGCTGCCTTTTCCTATAATGAAAGTTAAAGTCAAAAAACTAATTAACATATTGGCAATAAGTATAAAAAATTTTAATAGTAAATTTATGTTTTACACAGTATCCTATAACTATAAAGTGGAATAAATAGGAGAAGTCGAGTAATTTTAGAAGCTTTTATTTTCTATGGCAATAACAATTACAGAACATGTAACTAAATATATGTGGCTGTAAAATTATATTGAACAATTTATTTAATATTGAAAACTATTTATATAATTATTGTTCATATCATACAATTGTAAAAAAGCTAAAATAATTATATGAAAAATGTAATTTTATATTTATGTGCCCTATATTATATAATACCTTCATACATCCGTATTAAAATAATACCTTATGAGCACTAAATGCTATTGTAACACATCGTATCGTTATTTTATCATTGCCCCACTTATTCTACAATATAACATAAATCTAAAACTTAGCATAAATTCATATTAAAATATTAGCTGCTAATATTAGCTTCGAAATTGTATCTACAGATACAGTGGGATTACTTGACTATAGCGGGGATACAGATATACCCTGATGATGCACTGTGATCTTTCGAAATATATAGAAGCATTTACAACGGAACCAAATAAAGCTATAGCAGTAGGAAGAACCATAGCGGAAAAGTATATATTAAAATACAGACGTTACTAAACGTTTAGAAAAGATTAATATGCCGAGTTTAAGAACGAGCTATTTAAAAACTTTTTCAATATGCTAAATGTCAATCATTGAATCTTCATACTATTTTATCATAAAACACTTAGTTCGATTGAAAGAAACTACAAAACGCTTAACGATGACAATTTATCATTGGCAGATCACAACGGCAATGAATGGATACCTCATTAAATTTTTGCATATAATCCGATTCCACATACAGAGACTAAGTATAGTCCATTTTAGCTCGTTTTCGGTAACACTGCAACTATGCCAAAAATTATAAGTAGGGCTGATCCGAAGATACTATATAATATAGATAACGACGTGATGGAAATGCGGCTCAAATTAAAATGGGCATAAGAAATAGTGAAATCATGCAAGCAAGATTAAAGAAAAATCAGCATGCGGATAAAACTCGAAATCCATCTATGTTCAACGTAAACGATCTACAATACCTCAAACACGAAAATTGTACAAAAAATGAAGATCCGTACGAAGGTCCCTATCCCATAATTAGAAGAAGTAGTATCAATTCGAAATTAAAATTAAATGTCATAAAATGATGGCACCTTTCAATAATCTAAAGAAGAATATTGGCACCGTACCATTCAAATAAATTTAAGAAATAATCGAAAATATGAAAAGAATAATAGAAATAAAAATAAAAATTCCTACTCAAGAATTATTAACACCTAAATTTTGAAATTAAGATAAAAAGTAATAAAATGTAAAACCAAATGTATTTGATAACAAAATGTATGTATGAATTAAATGTATAAATATATAAAGGAAGAAGTAAATATACAAATAAATAAATTAATGCCTACATATGCACGTAATGATAAAAATAAATTAATTAATTAAAAGTGTAAGCTAAATTATGTTAGACAACTGCAATATTTTTTAAAATAATTTTACTTTTCCCCCCTCATTATATAAAATTATTTCTTTACTGTACTGGTGGGATGTAACAAACTTATTCAGAATTCATTAAAGGAAACATGCACTTGTACGCATAGTTGCTCTTTGCTGTAATGGAAAGCATTCAATGGTGATTGAATCGTTTCATATACATAATGACTAATCAGTGACCTAATTTATAATGTTGCATTTATTGAATATTCCAATCACGAAGAATTTATTAAAAATTAAATTAGCAAATATTTTTTAAAATTAGAATTGATAAATATTTAATTTACAATAACCAATTTTGTCGATCTCAGGAATTTGCTTATTTGTATAAATGGGGCAAGATTATCTATATATATAAAAAATTGTTGCAAGTTCGTTGACATTTTATAACTCACGAACGGTCGAATCAAATTTTCAGGGTTTTTTCGTATGGTTGTGTAGGTGGTTTATATATAGAAACCGTTTAAATCGGTCGACGCGTTCGTGAGTTATGACTCTATGAGCGTGTGCTGTAAGCATACTATGCTGATGACATATGCACAGGAAATACAACTTGAATGTATAGCATACACGCATACACATTCACAATGAGATTCGATAAAAAAAGAACCTTAACCATGTTAAGGTTCTTTTTTATCGAAATCTCATTGTGAAAGGACGTAATCTGTAAGAGTCGCATTTAATTTTTTTTTATTATTGAACAAAAATAGTTTCGCCGTGTAAATCATTTTTTTTTCAAACTTGCAGGTAAACATCAACAAACAATTCGTTTAATTTTTCTACCTTTTAAAAACAAACGTGCCTGCCAGTAAGTTTTGTTTTGTTGTTTTTGGTGCATGCGAATAATTGAATGATTGAGTCAATAATGTTTAATATAGTGTGTATGTAAATCTAATTTATTCTTTCATATTTTCAGCCATACATGATCAAATAATTTCGTTTGTTTTTGTTTAATCGTGTGAATACAAACAGACATCAGTGTACACTTTTCAAGTGCGTTTGACGTTTCAATTGATATCGGATTTCAGGCCATTTATACACGTGTCAGTGTCACTTTGCACATTTATTTTTCCTCAGTTATTCATTTTTTTAAAATGCCACGTGCAAGACGTTCAAATATTGGTAGACGTACACGTTATTCGAGAATTCTTGCAAATAATCGAAGATCACAGAGTGAACCAGATCGTAATCAACGAAATGCATCACACAGGGAACGACGTAGATGTATCAATCAATCGGTTGATAATGCAAACACGGTTGACAGTGCAAGGCCAATAAATCGACGTACGCGTCCCTCAATTCGAAGCATACGACAAATGGAATTGGCGGCTTTTAATTATGATAGCACAATTGATTACATTATGCATGCTTATATTGGCCAAATGAATAAACAATGTGTGCATTGTAAAGCAATAAAATTTATGAACGAAACGCCTGGCTGCGCTGGTGGGAAAGTTAAATTGCCTGTATTAGAACCTCCACCAGACCCTTTGCACTCATTAATTTATGGCAATTCACCAACGTCAAAGCATTTCTTAACAAATATTCAAAAGTATAATTCATGCTTCCAAATGACATCTTTTGGAGCTACAAATATTATAAGAGATAGATTTATGCCGACGTTTTAGGTAATTGCTTCTCATGGAATAAATGATATAAAATTTGATTTATGTGACGTCCCTATATTTGATGTTTTCAAATATTCACATTCGCCGTCCAAATTTATTTCGAAATCATTACAGATTCAAGGTCAGATATACCATAGAGCTGGGTCATTGTTGCCATTCCCAGATGCTCACCATCAGTTTTTACAAATATATTTCATTGGTAATGAGAACAGCGAATTGAATCAGCGCTGTGCAATTGCTTCAAGTACAAGAAGAGATATCGTGAGTGAGCTGCAAAGATTTTTCCATCAACACAATGAATTGGTAAAATTATTCAAGATTGCACTGGATCAGATGCCCACCGATGACCATAAAATCATAATACGTGCAGATAAAACACCAATCGAAAAACATGCCAGGCGATTTAACGCACCAACAATCGATGAGGTGGCAATCGTAATAGTTGGTGAACAATTTCGGCCAAGAGATATTGTTTTGTACCGTAGGAATGAGCAATTAAATCGTATTTCCGAACTTCATCGTTGTTATGACGCATTGCAATACCCGATTTTGTTCTGGTGAGGAGATGATGGTTATCATATCAATATTCCGATGATAAATCCAACGACTGGTAAAACAATAATGATTTTTGATTACTTTTTTTAGTAAAATTTGCGTTCAATTAATTAATAGAGCAATTTATATTATTTTCAGGTCAAGAAACAACAAAAAAAGTTAGTGCGATGAATTTTTATTCGTATCGATTAATGATTCGTGATCAAGAGGACAATTACATTTTGCGATGCAACAAACTTTTTCATCAATACATTGTGGACATGTATGCTAAAATCGAAAGCGAACGATTGAATTTCATCCGTCATAATCAAGCCCGATTGAGATCTGAAGAGTACATACATTTACGTGATGCACTATTGAATGATGTGAATGTGAATGACATTGGACGTTTGACGATATTACCATCTTCATATACCGGTAGCCCACTTCATATGCACGAGTATACGCAAGATGCCATGTCATATGTTCGTCATTAAGGGCGTCCAGATTTGTTCATCACATTTACTTGCAACTCAAATTGGGTTGATGTGTATGATTGCTTATTTGATGGTCAGGTGGCGACAGATCGACGCGATATAACTACTCGCATATTCCAACAAAAATTGAAAAATTTCATGAATCTAATTGTCAAACTCTGTGTATTTGGAGAAGTGCGCTGCTACATGTATACAATTGAATGGCAAAAAAGAGGCTTGCCGCACGCTCACATGTTGATATGGTTGGTACAGAAAATAACACCAGATATGATTGATCGTGTTATATTGGCCGAAATTCCAGATCAAACCATCGATCCGCAATTATTCGCATTTGTCACGAGAAATATGATACACGGTCCCTGCCGTGAAAAAAATCCAAATTCACCATGTATGATCGACGGCAAATGTTCAAAGCGTTATCCAAGACAATTTATTGCTGAAACAATACACGGTGATGATGGATATCCACAGTATCGTCGACGTTCAACTCAATATAATGGTAAAGCGACTACTATTAGAGTACGGAACCAAAACTTTTAGTTGATAATCATTGGATAGTGCCGTATTCACCGTTATTATTAAAAATTTTCAATGCTCACATAAATGTCGAATACTGCAATTCAGTCAAATCAATAAAATACGTTTGCAAGTATGTTAATAAAGGTAGCGATATGGCCGTTTGCGGAGTGGCTGCTGAAAGTAGAAATGATGAAATTTTTCAGTACCAAATGGGACGATATATTAGTACTAACGAAGCTATTTGGCGAATTTTATCATTGCCAATACATGACAGACATTCTGTCGTTACACATTTAGCAGTCCATCTTGAAAATGGCCTGTCGTTACACATTTAGCAGTCCATCTTGAAAAAGTGTTTATTTTACTGATGCCAATGCGGAACAAAGAGCAGTACAGCCTCCAACAACTACACTGACAGCTTTTTTCAAATTATCCGAAACGGATGAATTTGCCAAAATACTATTATATTCGGAAGTACCACGATATTTGCAACAGATGCTTTAGGTCGCATTTATACAGTTAGTCGAAATAATGTTGAATGTTTTGATTTGCGATTGTTGTTGGTGAGCGTACGTGGGCCACAGTCTTTTCACGATTTAAGAACTGTTGATGGTGAATTGTGTGCAACATATCGTGATGCATGCCAACGGTTGCGTTTGCTTGAAGATGATACGCATTGGGATGCTACGCTACATGATGCATCAGTTTCAGCTCACCCAAATCAAATACGTATGTTATTCGCAATAATAATATCAACATATTACCCATCAAACCCACTTGAATTGTGGAATAAATATAAGGATTTTATGACTGAAGACATTTTGATTCGACTTCGACATCGTTCGATGGATCCCGATTTGGTACTTACGTTAGAAATGTATAATGAAGCTTTGATATTGATTGAAGATATTTGCCTTATAATTGCAAATAAAGCATTAGGACAATTAGGCATGATCGCATCAAATCGTTCAATGCATGACTTATTTGAGCAAGAATTGCAACGCGAAAAGCAATTCGAATATGATGAATTGCGTACGTTTGTGCAAACACACATTCCACAATTGAATGTTCAGCAAAAGAATGCATATGATAGAATCATGCAAGCTGTCAATAACAACACTGGTGGATTGTATTTTTTGGATGCTCCTGGTGGCACTGGAAAAACATTTCTTATTTCATTATTATTAGCAACGATTCGATCCGAACGAAAAATTGCATTGGCACTTGCTTCTTCTGGTATTGCAGCTACATTATTAGATGGTGGGCGAACTGCACATTCTGCTTTATTGCCATTCAACATTCAAACTGTTGAAACTCCAACGTGTAATATTTCAAGAAATTTTGGAATGGCCAAAGTTTTGC
This sequence comes from Atherix ibis, assembly GCA_958298945.1. NCBI lineage: Eukaryota > Metazoa > Arthropoda > Insecta > Diptera > Athericidae > Atherix > Atherix ibis. Next base: position 142,301 of record CATQJD010000004.1, on the reverse strand, counting down.
AACAAGCAGCAATTATTCTATGGGATGAATATCCGATGGCCAATAAAAAATCTTTGGAAGCATTGAATCGTACATTACAGGATCTACGTGGAAATCAACAGTTGTTCGGCGGTGCATTAATATTGCTATCTGGTGATTTTCGACAAAACGTTACCCGTCATTCCCAGATCAACTCCAGCTGATGAAATTAATGCATGTTTGAAAAGTTCGTTCCTTTGGGGAAATGTACAGAAGTTATCGCTTAACATAAATATGCGTGTGCGTATTCAAAATGAACCATTATCACGTGACTTTTCAAAGCAACTGCTGCAGATTGGCGATGGCAAAATTGCAAGTGATTTAAATGGCTTTATCACGTTACCAAATAGCTTTTGCACAATTTTACTATCGAAAGAAGAACTAATCGATGGCGTTTTTCCACACATTGTTCAAAACTACAAAAATCATGATTGGTTAAGAAAACGCGCTATTTTAGCACCAAAAAATGCAAATGTAAATGAAATAAATTTTCAAATTCAACAAAAATTGCTAGGTAACTTAATATCATACAAATCCATTGATACTGCTACGAATGAAGAAGACGCAGTAAATTATCCGGTTGAATTTTTGAATTCTTTGGAACCACCCGGTATGCCACCGCATCTTTTGAATTTGAGAGTTGGTTCATTGATCATACTTCTTCGAAATCTCAATTCAACAAAACTTTGCAATGGAACGAGACTTTCCGTGAAAAAATTAATGCCCAATTTGATCGAAGCAACAATCATCACCGGCAAAGCAATAGGAGAAGTTGTACTGATACCGCGGATCCCATTAATACCAAGAGACATGCCATTTAAATTCAAACGTCTTCAATTTCCCGTGCGTTTATCCTTTGCTATAACCGTTAATAAAGCTCAAGGACAAACTCTTCAAGTGTGTGGCGTGAATTTGGAGGAACCGTGCCCTTCTCACGGACAATTATACGTAGCATGCTCCAGAGTGGGAGCACCAAAAAATTTATTTATACATGCACCATACAATCAAACAAAAAATGTTGTATACACTATTGTATTGAATTGATTAATTATTTTTTTGTCTTTTTTTTTCAAATAAATAAATAAATGAATTTGATTCAATGTAGTAATATTTATGCATGGTGAAGCACGCCGGGATCCGCTAGTATATAATAAGTTATAATAAAATTATCAAGCACTGAGGAGTGATCTCTTTAATATATTCTAGTCAGCCCATCGAGTATATATGACAAAAACTAATTTAATAAATAAAAATCAAATAGTAACATCTATCTATTGTATAAAAAAGTTTTTCATTTTGTAAGATTTTATTATGATGTATGTATGAGTTTTTGTTGTTTCAATATGTGTGTTTTTTTGAAGATGAAAGAGCGTAAGCGTATTCAAAAGAATACTGCGATGATGTTAGGATTGTAATGTTATTGATTTTAGGATTGTATGGAGCGAGAAAATAAGTAGAATATTTGGACATAGGGGGCCATGAAAAAAGAATGAGAACATTGTCACGCTCATACTTTCGAGAATGCAATTAAATTTTTTTTAATTTAACATAAAAATAAAATTCCCTCTGTTAAGTAGAATATTTGATATAGGGCCCCCCCCCCCCCGGAGATCGATTGTAGTTGGTGAGCAAAGCGAGCAGGGGCGGAGCCCCCTAGTTATATAAAAAATTATATTAAAATAACAAACCATCCATATACACTATAGCTTCTAATGTCATACTTTCCAAATCGTGTAAGAAATATTTATTTTTTAAAGAAATATTTCATTTATTATGTATTACTTAACCAATTTTATTGTACGAGCACATGCAAATAAAATAATATGAATTTTTAGTAGAACAATTTTTGGTTTAGATAGTTGTTTTAATATTACGGAATTTATAAGATCATAGCACGGAGGTTTTTGTTTGGATAGCCGTTGAAAGAGATTTTTAACTTTTGAATATGTAAAGTATTTATGAAGTAGGCTCGTATTGTGATTATTGATAAGTCCTTGTGTATTTTAATAGTTGGCAAGAGCATCTGCTCTTTGTTCAAATGTCTTGTAATTTGCAGAGTCATCACCATTACAGTAAACACATATGGCCAGGATTTCCCTAGTTTTTGTGCAATGAGCGGTGAAGCGCTTTCTCGTACACTTTATGCATTTCGGTTAGTGGCGGCAATATGCATTAGTGTGCCCGAAGACCATATTGACTTTGTGACCCAAAAATTGGAATCCGCCTTAATATATTAAGCATATTTGATAAAAATACTTGCATACCTTTTCTTTTTTCGGGTTATACATGTGAAATTATATTTAGAAGAAAACAAATTAATATTATTAATTTGTTTTCTTCTAAAGGTCTTAAAAATTTGTTGCCCTTCCAAATTCACAAACCCAATCCTTTCCTTCTGAATTCAATAGAGATTTTTTCAAATAAAAAATTTTTTAAACATTCGTTCCTCATTACTTTTCTACCGTTAGTTTTTCTCTCTCCTTATGTACTCCTATGGAGAAGTTAGCAACTTAAGGTGTCTTCATGTTCCCCTGTATAGTCAGGTGTGATATTTTTGTTATAGTAGGTATGACAACACTAAAAAGCTAGCATCAAACATGCATAACAAATCAAGGTTTTGTCTGAGCATGGTCGTAACTTCCCAGTCTCCTGTTGAACTTCACGTTCATAATCTCTCATATTCCTTAATTTGATATTATATCAGAAAGGTCTCCAACGTAGGCTCCTAATGTTGTGAATTAGAGTTGCAAACCACAATTGGTCTCTATTTTATGATACCAAAACAGAATAGCTCCCAACGTGTCGCCGAACGTGGTGATTATGTGTTTTGACTCCTGATTGATCATCGTCTTGTGATGCATAACAAAGCGATATTCAATGTAATGCTTTATATATGTTTCTAGTTTTGAGAATTGTAAGAGGAGGCTGTGAGTTTGCTACTCGACTTGGCTATGTAGTGGAACAGATTTATTTCGCTTTATTCAAACTCGGCCCTCAAAGTTTTTGTTCGTGGTTATTTTTATTTTCTCGATGTGGGTTTTTGGTCGACTCAGGCTTGAGAATGCTGAAAATTTGCTTGAAACTAACTTATGACTCGGTTGAAAATGTCAAAAATGTGAGTTAAGTAATCCTCTTTCAATTCAGCACATCCTCGAGAAATCGTGGGTCTAGTTAATTGCTAGTTATCTAACTTATTTTACATTTAAGTCCCTATTACTATACAATTCCTTTCATCCTTTCTTCAACATAAAAATTTTTCCGAGTTTTTTCTTCATCTCGTTTATTTTTTTTAAATTTATTTTCATAGTTTGTTGATATCAAAATTAACATAGGAAACCTTCCGTTTTTTAATTATTTATCATGCGGTTAATTTAGTCATTAAAATTTTTTTTTGTTTATAACTAAACATATCCAAATTTTTACCCCTACTTAATCAAGCGGTATATTCGCTCGGTAATTTTGCTTCAATTACGTAAATGGTATCCTTCTTTTTTACATACATACAAAAATTCCTTTCAAATGTTCAACTTCTGTTGGTAAAATAAATTTTCTTCTTATTCTAAACCTTTCTGTATAAAAATCAATATGCAGCAGATACCACTCTGCTGAGCGACCATCCGAAACGCCTATTATAATTCCAAAGAAATCAAGGATACTAACGGAGACGTAGATTGCTAGTCCTATGAAAAGCTGGAAAATACAATAAAACGTAAACAATACAAGATTAAATGTGGAAGAATTCATATTTAGAATCGAGACACTTATAAATAATTCATTCGAGAGTAATTTAGGTTTGATGGTTAAACACCAACACCTATTACTAAATGAACAATTATTAAATTGATATTGGGTACTATAAAGCAGTCCGCTAACAACCTTGGAGGAGATATAAGATGCTATTCGGATGAACTGTGAACACCAATTTCTTGACATCGATTTAAAAGATAACTAGTTATTTTATGCAAAGACCCAATGAAAAATTCTAGGCGTACCTCAGGGATTTAGTACGATTGCAAAAAAAAGAGTACCCTTTGCCCAAATCACAATTTACAGATATTATGATAGCCGGATATACATTTTATTGTTGCATTTTGTCCAAATCCACATAGATTGTCATCATACTACTAATTTTAATAAGTTCAAATAATATGTCAAGCAAATAGAACAAACTCACTTACGTGTCCGAAAACTCTATAAGAAAAAAGCCTAAAAAGTATCACTAGATCTAATGCTTACATAGAAGTCGCCAAATATATCCAGTCCAGAATATTGGCAGTATGAACACTACCGCAACTTATCGTGGGCCCACTAAATCATTAATCCTGTATATCTTCCCTGGTTTAACATAGAAATTATATCTGGGTAGTGCCTTTTAAGGGGCAGTTGGATTGACACCGACAATAATAGGAAACGTTGCGTCTGCAGAGCTGAGGAATGATAGCAGGGAGGCAAATCAAAATTTTTTAACATCTGAGCTGGAATCCCGATTAGCATCTATTAAATCCTTACTACCATCATATTTCTTAGGGTTGGGCAAGACCTGCCTAATAGAGCGCAGAATCGATATCGGTTCTGCAATCCTGATTAAACAAAGAGATTTCTCAGTATCGCCTGCAGTCGGAAAACTAATGGATGACGAGGTAAATAGGAAGTTAACATTAGGAATAATAGAGTAAAATGTAGGGTTAATTTCTGGAAAAAAACAATATGGGTTCAGAAGGGAGAGATCGACTGTAGATGCTATATACATAGTATTCGATATAGCCCATAGAGCAGTTTAAGAAATGCAATAGAAATAAGGTACAGAGAGATACTACGTCATCGCAACACTGCATATCAAACACGCATATAATTCGCCGAGATGATGCATTATTCCGAAAGCACTCTATCACGTGTAACTTCCAGTGCATTCGGAATGTTAATCGAAATTATTCTATCGAAAGAAAGCTGATAAACGATACTGAAAACAGCATCAGTGGGGGAGTCCATCTGGGATCGCTCCACGATCTATTGTTACAAAATATTATGTTTATTACATATTATCAAGATCCCCCAATCCACAGATAGTGCAATTCACATTAGCAGGTAGTGGATATTCTCAGTAGAACTGGAGCTTGCTGATCAGAAAATTGAGGTAGTACTAATGCTTAACAGAAAAGTAAAGGAAACCTTGAATCTCAGCGTAGAGGATTGTGATATTGTTTTCCAGCTATCGCTAAGATACCTAGATATTCAGATAGATGCCAAGCCAAGCTTTGGCAAACATATGGGAACCTCTGCTGGAAAGGAAAACCGAGTTGTAAATGCCTTAGTAAGAATAATTTCCTATCATGGAGGATCTAGACAGAGTCATGGAAGTATCCTATCCACAGTAATCATCTCTATGATACTGTATGCAGCCGCTATCTGGGCGGCAACTTTGGTAACGAAAACATACAAGTGTAAGGAGACGAATGATATTACGTTATATGTGTTATTGCTAACATGCCACCAATCACGATTTTGGTAGTTGAAAAAGACAGAATAGAACATCGATGACGGGAGAGAAATATAAAATATCGACCACCAAATATAGTGGTGAGATGGCAGCGACATTTGGTTTATTAATTAAAGGAACATGGAACGGAACAACCTATAAAGTAATACCTGATAATGGTCTCATGAAGAGTCATAATTGGCAAAATGGAGGTGGATTTTGGTACGCTAAAAATCTCTACAGTGCCTTTTGAAGATTTTCCCTTACCCACATATACGAAAAAATTGATGCATTATTGGGGCGTTTACCTCCAACCAAATTAATTATTAGCCTGGTTCGCAAGGAAGCCTTTTGGCATATTCCAATAAAAATGCAGCTTCTTCTCATATATCAGGGCAATATCAATGTAGTCATGCAGCATAGATTATGTTATGTTCCACAAATACTGATGTATACCATATGATTTAAGCGATCGTGTATAGTCAACCTGGATGATTTACTGATTCCATCCAAGGTTTTCGGTTCTCGTCTGACATTGGCGTTCAATATTTAATCAGAGCTAAGTTTACTACCAATGTAAATAAAACTATTATCTGCCTTCGATAAACCAAATACTTAAGTTTTATCATTTTGGAAAAATGGATTGGGACAAACCTTGGGAAGGTATCTCCATAGTAGAGACTCCCAAGTCGATCCGGTAAGTCCAAAGATGTATAGAAATGGTTCGATAGTATGGGAAATTCATTCCGAATTTTTTGGATGTCCCTGCTACTATAACTAATATGCTTAAAAAACGCCTAAATTTGTATGAACCGAAGAGGCTCAGAGATCTTTAGAATTAAAAGCAAAATTAACTTCCTCTTCAGTATCAACATAAGTAGATTTTTCTAAACTATTTATCAATTAGTCAGACGCAAGTCAGAATGTGATTGAGAAATTGCTTGTGGAAGAAGACAACGAGGACAATAAGGGCCTAATTGCTTACGTATCACAAAAATTAAGCTTGGATCAATAAAATTATTTAGCAACTGACCACAAATTTTTTTCATCCTTTATAACTATTGAAAAGTTTCATCGAGCTAATGCAGTTTAAATTTGCAACTGATTAAGCAAGTTTGAACTAGCTCATGAGCCGGAAGAACCTATGGGAAGATGGGCTAAGTAAGGTCTGAAACTTAAATGTTCCAACTTTTCCATAGAATACAGCAAAGGAAGTCTCCTCGACTGCTTACACTCATCGGGTAATATTTGGAACAGATATAATGATTGACACCTCATTTTACAATTTGCGACGGAAACTGAAAAGCTTAAAGAAAGAAAATACCTATCAATTGGAGGGCAAACAGGCAATTTACACTCCTAGAAGAGCAGCCAAATTGCACAAGCCAACAACTTGCAAATGGTAATAACTTCTATTTAACGAACAAAGGCAATTCGCTTTCAAGTCAGACAGGAGATACATCGTTGGAAATTGCGCCCATGCAGCTTCAGTAAATAATATAGTTGCTTAGAAATTAATCAAATGTAAAATTAGAGCTAGGAAAGAAACACCGATGTACGAACTGGAAGATTTAAAAGGGAAGCCACTGTGTTGGCATCATGCAAAGGAAATCCGCCTTAAAAAACGGTAGGAATGATAAAAATGGGAGAAAGAAATTAACGAAATGTTGCCTGCTAGCATAGTAGTAGGCTCCATCATGCGTTTGGAGAAGCGGTGAGTTTGGGGCTAGGGCTATATAATTGCAGGTCGTTCTAACTCGATATAACATTGGAGGTACCTATATTTTATGGTAGCTTCAGTCACAATGTTACGAATTGCTGTTAGTGCGAAGTTGTATTTAGTGCATGAAGTTTTTCGGCGGTTTTGATGCTTTTGGTAACACTACCATCTGGTTGATAGTTGCTTGCTGGTTGATAGTTGACCAAAGGCATACAAAAATGCTATCAATCTTAGTGCATGCTGTATTAATACGTATTGTTGAGGATGAGCTGCGAGTACAGGATGCAGGAGATTCCATGGATGCTTCATGTCTAGATACTTCACGCAACTTGACATTCCTACTGTTAAATCTTGTAAAGTTCAATATTATTCAATGAGCCGCTAACAGCATTGCGGGCGGCTTAACTCTTGGCAACGTTGATGATATCTCTGTTGGTTGCTATAACGGAGTTCAATATCACTAGTTCTCTTTATAGCCCTCAGGTTCCCATAGCATCGAACGACCCTATTCGGAAAGACACTACAATGCAGATCTTGTATAAATATAAAAGAAGTTTTATTCAGGTCTGTCGCCACATCTGTGAATACAAGTATACTATAGTAATAACGAACCTACTCCAACATGAGATCAGCGAAAATATTTTGAATGAGATATCACTACATCCAAGCGTGAAATTCGAATACTTTAAGAGAGTATTAATCACTACTAGATTATCATTTATTTTTGCATAATGTTGGTGCATATACACTATGTGATATAAATGACTAATGGATGACTCCGGTCTAAGTGTCCTTAAAGCAATGAATACAAATTTCAAGAATATTTTTTTTGCTACTCAATAATTATAATGCTTAGTAATATTGATGCATAAGCATTTTGGACGGCATAACTCTCAGTAAAGTTGATGAAACTGTGTCGATTGATATAACGAAGTGCAAAATCACTAGTCGCATTAATAGCTCACAGCTTCCCATAGCACTGAACTACCCTATCTGGAAAGATTCCACAACACAGATCTTGTATAACTGCAAAAGAAGTAACATTCAGGTTTGCTGCCGCATCCATGAATATAAGTATACTGTAGTAATAACGTACTTATTCTAACATGAGATCAGCGTAATCATTGTGTCCAAGCGTATAAATCGAATATCTTAAGAATGTATTGGTAGCTATGAGGTTATCGTTTACTATTGGAGAGTTTTGGTATACACACGCTATATGATACGAATGACTAATGGAAAACTCCAGTCTAACTGTACTTAAAGCAAGGAATTCAAATTTCAAGAATATTTTTTTGCTACTAAATAATTATAATGCTTAGTTATAGCTCGCTTAAAATTCACTTATTGAAAATTATTTCAGAAGTAAAAGAAAATAATTAACAGTGCTTTAATGATGAAATTAACGGTGCTCTAACTGCGACTGTAAAAATAATTACTAGCAAAGACTTATTACCCTGTAACTCTACCTAAGTCTGGGTTGAGTGGTGAAAACTAGAGAAATATTCCAGAAAAAGTTCACTTAATTGCAGTAAGCTAATGTATTACAGTATACACTATAGGCACCAACAAACCACATCATTCCATCTCCAAAATGACGGAGTTGTGAGATAGATTTAATATTATATTACCTAAATGAACTAATTGCTTATTGATTTTTGCTATTTGCTGCTATTTATTGCTGCGTTGCTGCTTGTTGCTACATGTTACAGCTTTTCAATTTAGCTCTTATTGTGGCTTGTTTATTACTGTTACTGCTTGTTGCATCTTTTGTTTTGATTGACCTATTTATTGCTGCTGTTTGTTGCTGCTTATTTTTATTGTTACTACTTGTTGTTGCTTGTTGTTGTTGCTACTTGTTGCACTTCATTATTATTATTGTTATTAATGCACATTGAGGCTTGTTGTAATTGTTGCTTATGTTGTGATTTATTTATTGTTGTTTCTGCTTGTTGCGGCTTGTTATTTTTGTTGATGCTTGTTTCGGATTGTTGATATTGCTACTTGTTGTGATATGTTTTTATAATTCCTGCTTCTTGCACATTGTTTTTGTGTCTGCCTATTGCATCTTGTTGTTTTTGAGACCAGAGGTTGATCTTAATATGTCAATCATGTCAGCTTGATAGCAGCTGCCATCAATTTTAGACATCTGCAGCTTCAAATGCGGAGGTTCGTCCATTCGGTGGACACACACAAAGTCGACGTAACCAATATTTAGCGTTTATTTTAGGACTTATAGAAAAAACTATTTAAAATTTTTTATAGATATATAATTTTATTAATGTAATTGACAATCAACTCCTCTGGCAACATTTTTAGTTGAACTCAACAACTCAACTGAATTATTCAAAATTTATTATTATCAATTAATCTAATAATTCAAATTTTAGTCTTTACTTAATTTTAGTGTTAAATTAAATACACTATAGTATACACTGTAGGCACAAACACACTACATACATAAATTGGTTATTCTTGCTCGGTTCCTATGATTTTCCGTCATAGTGGAAGATAGGCAAGCAAGATCCTAGACCGGTGGATCTTAGTCTTATTTACCATTAAAAAAAATAGAATAGGCTAACAGGAAGTGCTGGAGTGAAATTTGAATATAAAAAAAGACTGGAGGCGGATCGACTTATGCTTGTCCAATACCAAAAATTGCATTTACGCAAGTAGCATTATATAAATTTTCCAGCATTTTAGCTTGACTTGGTGGGTTTAAGCTTTTGGGTTACTTTGAACGCCCGGTTTTTCCTTCAACTATCGATTCATTAGTTATTAATACTAATACAGAGGAATACTCATTGCATTGGGTGTTTGTGGATATTTTATTTTACTATATTTCTCTAAAGAAATTGATTTTAGAAGAAGGGTTAAGAACAATGCATGATGTTAGAGTTGTCGATGTTGCAAGAGATAGTGTTGAGGTCGGAGGAGATGTCGTATGTAGACATTTCGCAAATAAAGTAGTTTCTTGTACAATGAATAAGTTTTTTTGAGACTGGTACATTGCAATGGCTTTCGGCCGTTATAAAGTTTTGTATTTTTTAGCTTTGGTTGTATAACGAACAATTTTTGTCATCGGAGCCATGCAAATTGTACTTCAGGTTCACTAAGTACATACGAGTAGATGGCTGCTCAGTATGCGGTTAAAGTCTACATTTGAAGTATACCTCTGATGCTCTGCAATGTTTCTGGGTCTTATCCAAAAGCAAAAACTTAGGACATGTCATACGGTTTGCGTAGTCTTTATTGATTACAAAATTGTGAAAATGAATGAAAGATCGTAGGAATCTAGATGAAAGATCGTAGTAATCAAAAGCAAGCACTATAATGCCTGTGAGCGTGAAAATTCCATTTCTGAATAATATCTTTTTTGCATCAACAAAAATATATTTCCCTAAATACCCTGCAATCGGTTTCTTAGCCGAGTTTCTAAGCCGTCTATAAAAGAGAGTTCCTTTTACCTGATTAATTGAAGGGTAGAGTCTAAATATAAACTTGGTATCATGTCAACGAGCTTTGAAGTTTAAAAATTTGGTTTCTGTAATCTTAGTTTTGGTAATTAGGAGAAGATCACCATTCCGATAATCGTAGATATTGATTATATCCTAGGTTATGTTTTTCAGCGTAAAGTTGATTTTAATATGCCAAATCTGCTTTGCCTTTAGATTATTATTTGGGAAACTTTAGTGGGCAATTAAGGGGAAGTCAATAAATTGGTTAATGGCTATTGTTGCCGATTTTTTTTATGAAAGATTTGTTGTTAATAATATTAATACTACTATTATTATAATTATTATAATTATTATAATTATTATTGTTATTATTGCTACAGAGCGGATCTCCTGGCATAAAGTCTAAGATGATAATATGCATTGCAGATAATTTAGTTGTGCTAGGACTGACACACAACAATAGCAAACATTTACAGTCTTTTAAAATTTCATTTGCATCTAAAATATTGTGAAACAGACTATTCATTTTAGGTGAAGTACTTTGTACATATTTTGTGGATTATGTTATGTAACATTTTAAACTAAATATTTACATTGCTTTTTTACACCCATCTTTACAAAATTATTGGGTTATTTGGGTTTGTATAATATTTTTAGTATTAGTTAAGTGGTTGAATTGTTTTCCGATTCAAATAAATTCTTAATAGAATTAAAATTGTCGCTTTGTTGTGGTATATATAAGCGTCAGTAGATAACAAGCAATTTTTATCTGAGTTGATTAAATGACATGGAGCATACTGTAAAAATATTATACACGTAATTATACGGTTTTTTGACATGGATAATACTATAAAAATATTATGTTTCCAGCGTTGCTAGAGTACAAGCTTAACTTTATATGGAAATATGCGTAATGTACCCAAAATTCTCCGACGTGACCTTTGCGAAAACCCAAGTTATACCGAACGTCTCCTTCTTGATATTTCTGGAATTTCCCGCAAACACGTTCGTACACGTGCAATATTTTCATTTATGTCCGCCCTTTGCCGTCTTTCGATATAAGGAAGTTTCTTTTCTGTCCCTTGATGGGCACTAATTTTCGCTTTAATTAATGTTTCGATTTTTTTTCTAGTGGCTTCCAATTTGTTGGGTCCAATCGTCGTTATGGAGTAAATACTGGTTTTCCAGTCGTAAATATACGTTGTACTACTCGTTACGCTTTCAGGCTAGATAATCTCGAAATTTCATTAAAATCGCCGAGGACGTCCGCGTAATTTGAATTCAATTCAAACGGTTTTAATTCATTTGGCTCGGGCATGTTAATTTGACAGCAGTTTGGTACGATTTCAGTGAGGGTATCTAGCATCCAATTTCTTTTCAAATATATGAGAAGTCCCAAGTGCGTTATAAAATATGTATCTGATGTAGACGTCGTTAAGTCAAAAATCTAAAGGAACTCCCTTGGTAGACCAAGGTTTAATTTTAGAGTCGCAAGCTATATCTTTGTCCGATTGAAAGGAATGACCGATACGTTGGCCCCCGCATCGATCAAGTAGTTGGTGTGCGTACTTTTATCATATATTTTCAATCGGTTGATAGAGCAGAACTTGAGAGCTCTTCTCGGGGAGAGCTTAAGCACAGGCTGAATGTGGTGATAATGCTCTATTCGTAGTGCCATTTTTTTTTTGGAACATGGACGATTATCGGCCCTATTTCGTACTGATACCAAATTTAAAATGTGACAATCAATTCGGATGCTGTATGCATCAAACCAAAATTCCAAACTTGTGACGTAGAGATTCAAATTATGCATAGATTCACTTAATTTTAACATCTGTAATCGTAGAATTACCAGTGCGGCATTTACGTATTCTCCGCAATCAGAGCTACTTTCGCTATTGTATTCAGTCATTATGATAGATAAATTGCAAAAAATTCGATTACATACCAATGATGGCAATTTCCGTTGGATTTTCCGAAAATAGTCAGCTTCGCAATTTGTAGTGTAATTGCAGGCTGCAGTATACGCCACGTAGTTTGCTGGATGGGACATGTTCGTACAATACTTTTAAATGGAATATTGTCAGTAAAATCAAGCCGCATTCACCATTTTAGACTCGTTGCGCGTATTTTGCATTTGGTTATTTTTATAAACGAATATGTTTGATTTTGACAATATTAACTAAATTTTTTCTTATATAATTTTTTTTAATTTTATTTTTATTTTTTTAGATATTTAAAACTATAATATAGTAATAAGCAAATTTGAGCAATAGAATTAATTAACTTGAAAGGTTGTGGGAAGTAAACATATTGCGAACATAAAAGGTAACATCGACATTTATACGGAGTATTTTTGATTGAAGGGATTGGATTGAACGGGAATTAGAATGCTTAGTAGATCCCCAGAGTTCTAGTCCATTTCAGTAAGGTATTGTATAACAGTACTTTGCTGTCTATAGTAAGTTTGGAACGTTTGTCTAGAAGTCGAAGTAGTTTTAGGTATCGTCTTTTAAGTTCTTGTCTTTTAAGTTTTGTATGTGGGTTCCATATCAGGCGTTTGTCTAAGTTCAGTCCTATGTACCGAGCGTCGGTGTGTTGTAGTATGGCATTGCCATTAAGGTATATGGGAGGGCATGTCTCAAGACGGACAGTGAAAGTTACCTGGATAGATTTACGTTCATTGACTTTTATTCTCCACTTAGGAAACCAGTTCTGGACGGTTTGGATTTGATTTTGGAGAGTTTTGGAAGCATGTTGGGGATTTTCGCTAGATACAAGGCAGGCCGTATCATCGGCGTATGCAGCAAAGAAGGTATTAGGGCAGATTGGGAACCCCAGCCAAAATCGGAGAGATATTGGAGAGTTCGTTGGATTCATTTACTTGGAAGTGTCGGTTAAAAGGAATGATCTTAGGATTAGGAAATAGGTGGAAGGAAGGAACCTCTTGAGTTTCCAGAGTAGACCCGGGTGCCAAACTCTATCAAAAGATTGAATTATGCCAAGAAACGCACCGGGACAGTACTCTTTTCTTTCTAAAGAGGATGCAATGAAATCGACAACTCGATGACCCTGCTGGGTAGTGGAGTGTTCGGCGCGGAAATCAAACTGGTGATTAGGAATTAAATTTGAAGAATCGAGTAGAAGATGTAAGCGGCGAAGGACGATTTTTTCAAAGATTTTTGAAAGTAGTGGAAGGAGACTTATTGGCCTGTAGAAAGTGTGGCGGTTTATTGATTTATTCGGCTTAGGGATCATTTGAATGATGGAAAATTTCTAGAGGATTGGGAAATGTGTTGATTAGGAAACTGTTGAATGAGCTGAGTGTTTATGTGTGCGAGAATGGGGTGGATATAGCACTGATCCAGGAGCCATACTCCTATGATGGATCAGTGTGCGGATTAGGAAGATCCGCCACGACGTTCACCAGTGCCAGGGCTGGGGGAAAATTGACTCGGCCGTCTCTGTCGTTGGTGTGGGTATGGATGTAGTGCGAGTTAATGAATGCTCGAATAAATTTGGTGTGTGCGTGTACATAAAGAAGGGGCGAATAGAGCTTTATGCTGTCTCGGTGTATTGTAGGTTCGGATCTGAAATAAAGCCGTACCTGCGGTATGTCGATGCAGTATTGGCTAAGTGTGGACGTTCGCCTGTGCTGATTGGTATGGATGCGAATGCTGTTTCTCCTCTCTGGTATAGCAAGAGGGGAAACACTGATCAGCCGAGTTGTGAGGGGCCAGTGGTATGAATGTACTGGCCAGTGGTATGAATGTACTGAATATCCCGAGCGAATGGTATACTTTCAGCGGACCGAATGGGCTGAATGACTTTGATGTCACACTGTGCAGTCGTGCTGCTGACTGTTATGAGTATGAGTGGAGAATATTGCCTGAGTGGGGGGTCAACTTCATCGAACTGGTGGTCACTGCGCCAATTGGTGACCATCGCGAAGTTTCTGCGCGTGGTAGACGGTGGCATACCGGTGGGGTGGACTGGATGTTCTACGGGGAGGAGGTCGCGGCTAATCTGTGACTTTGCTAGATTTCAGTCAATGCGATTGGAGGAAAAGGTTGTGGAATTGAGCAGATGCGTGAACGTGGTGAATGACAGGTGTATGAGTAAAAGGGTAGAAGGGCGTAGGAAAGCTACTCCATGGTGGAACCGGGAGCTAGGCTTGGAAAAAAGAAAAGTTGGTGGGTTGCGTAGGATCTACCAGCGATGTAGACGCCGTGGTGTAGATGCATACACTGAAGGTGTTACCTTCAGGGCGGCCAGAGCTGAGTATGTGACAAGTATTAGACTTGCCAAGGAAAAGTACTGGCAGAAGTATATGAATGAAATTGTAAGTTCGGATGTGTGGGGTCCGGTGTATCGTTTATGTATGCGCAAAGGTGCTCGAGATGATATTTCGAGTATCAGAGTGAATGATGGGTATACGAGTAATTGGGAGGACAGTGTGAGTGCATTGATGAGTGACGTCTTTCCTAGGATTGCAAGTCAAGAAGAAGTGACTGTTGGCAGGAGATACCCACTGCCGTTTGAATGGGGGGAGATTGATCAGTCTATATGGAGCACGAAAGTGCGAAGTGCCCCAGGACTATATGGTGTGACTGGTCAGATGATGAAGAGTGTTTGGCGGACTATTCCCGCACATGTGAGTAGCCTTTACGGTGAATGCCTGAAGAGTGATGTGTTTCCGCGTGAATGGAAAGTAGGGGATGTGGTTATCCTTCCCAAGTCCCCGGACGGGATACGTACTGACCCGCCCTCCTACAGGCCGATATGCTTACTGCCAGTATTCGGCAAGGTCCTCGAGCGTATGATGGTACACCGGTTGAATGTGAAGTTGGCAGACTTCAATGTGTCCGGCTCACAGTATGGATTTACGAAAGGTAAATCGACTGAGGACGCCTGGATGCGTGTAAGGCGGTATGTGGATGAAAGTGTGAGTAAATACGTATGTGGTGTGTTTGGTGACTTCAAGAGTGCGTTCAACTGCCTACGGTGGGATCGTATCTTTGAGCGACTGGAGGAGGTTTCATGTGAAAGGCTTCGCTATGGCTTACTTTCATGAAAGGTATGCAAAAGTGTGTGGGAACAATGGAAAGATTGTTCGCCAGATGGTGCGTGGCTGTCCACAGGGATCTGTGGCCGGCCCTGCCATCTGGAATATGATGATGAATGGTCTCCTGGTGCAGTTAGAGAAGACCGGTTATGTTGTGGTCGCATATGCGGACAATCTTCTGCTCTTGATTGAGGGGAAGAGTAGGTCTGCAGTGGAGGTGGCGGGAAGCCGCTATAAGCAGATGGTGACTGTATGGGGGAGCAGAATGGGTGTGAAGGTTTCAGAAAGGAAAACAGTATGTATGCTCTTGAAGGGATTTTTGGCAGCCGGTAGGCCACCCAATATTCGTTTCGAGACGGTCGGGGTCCGATACGCGCAAGAAGTGAAGTACCTTGGATAAAAGGTTGGAGAGAGGCTGAACTTTCAGCCTCACTTGCAATATCTGAGGGGGGCGTGGCTGGTTTGGTTGACATGCTGGTGCGAGTACTTCTCAAAGAATGGGGACTTCGATCCAGAGCGGTGAAAGTCCTGTATAAGAGTGTATTTGGTCCGTGTGCTGTGTATGCATCGTGTGTGTGGGCTGATGTTATGCGCCATCGGTATGCAAGGGTGGCCATAAATTCGGTTCAGCGTATGACTCTGTATGCGTGCTTGAATGTGTGTACAACCGTTTCGACTGAGGCGATGCACGTTCTCATGGGAAAAATTCTATGGGACCAGGAGGTGCTGCATGGAAGTATACAGTACCGTCTACGGCGGGGCATCCCGCTTACCGGTTGTTCGGTTAGGAATGATGGGGTTCAGGATCTTAGTCCGCGCCAACAGCGTGTACTGGTCCTGAACAAAATGTATGAAATATGGCAGCAACGATGGGAAGAGTGTGAATGGCAGATGGACGCACATGTTCATTCCGAATGTGTGCTTTGCATCTGTGTATGGATTTGAGTTTGGTCTGTTCCTTGGGTATTTGCTCACAGGATACGGCAGTATTAATGGGTTCCTGTACAGGCGTGGACTGGCTAAGGAGGCAAGATGCTCTTGTGGGGCGGCGGAGGAGAGTGCCAAGCACCTACTCATTGAGTGTGGCCTGTATGGGGATTTGCGTGACTTAGCTGCATGTGGAATCGTCGTGAATGAGGAGGGTGTGATTGTGAGTGGTGTTTTTAGTGTGAAAGAGAAATACGAATGCCTGAATAGATTTGCCGTGGCACTGTTTGAGAGGAGAATGAGAATGGTGCGTGAATGAGTGTGTGAATGACACGCAGGGTGGCTACAACCGGGTGAAAGGCCAAGGTCGATTCCGGTTGTACCATCGGGTATTGGCGAACCCGCGTACCTGAGCTGGCCTAGAGGTGCCTAGGAATTTAAAAGATTCCTGACCGTAGCTCAATGAGGGGAGTACAAACCAAAGTACTCTTAAAACAAAAATTGGTACCACGGGAATCGGGGCCCCACAGTAGAATACACTGTGCCCGATTGAGGTGAAGCGCCATTTGGCAGCAACGTGGGGGCTGTGGTTATGCCCATGTCGCGGGTATGGTCTCCGGACCTCAGGTTGAAGGTAACTGGCAAATTTCATCTTGCAATTATCTCCGGCACTGTCACTGCTAATGACAGTAGAGGTTTAGATAGTCCTCGCCACCAGCAGGTGGAGTGGTCGGCTTGTAACTGACTACTAACTGCTAACTGCCAGTAATGGTGCTGCGTTGATTGAGCGTATCCCAATCCCTATAGTCGTAGGCGACTCGTGGTGTTGAGGTTTGGACAACCAGGTCACGTTAAATAACAATTTCTATTTGGGCTTAGGAATCATTTTATTGATGGAAAATTTTCCAGAGGATTGGGAAATGTGTTGTTCTAAAGATGGAGTTATATATTGTGGCAAGGAACACTATTGCTCTTTTAGGGAGTTGTTGTATTATATTGGAGGTAATCAGATCATAGCCAGGAGCTCCTTTTGAGAAGGAGCTTGATTAAATTGGCAACTTCGGAAGGAGTGATAGCCTTAGGGGTAAGACTCATGAGAAAGGGAATGGATAGTTCCGTCGCGATTGTAGTGCAATGAGCCCTGTCTAATATGTCCTTATGTGGAGTATATGTTTATGCAAGGTGTTCAGCAAAAGCGTTTGCTTTATGTTTGTCCATTTTCGCCCAAGTTCCGTCAGTTTTTCGTAAAGGGTGCTTTGTTTTTCTATAAGATTTGTCTTTTAGCAGTCCACAAATTACTGTTTTTCGTTAGGGTTGAAGTGTAGTTTCTAAAACATTCTGTATTATATTTTGTGACATGCAGTTCTTTTTGCAGTTTGTTCAGTTTGTTTTTGTCGCTGGGCATTCTTGGGACAATGAGCTCTCGCTTTTCGTTTTTCTGCAATAAAACGCTTTTCGTTTTTGTCGCTGGGACAATGAGCTCTCGCTTTTCGTTTTTCTGCAATAAGGCGCCTAATTGTTAATGGTTGATTTGTTTTGTGTAGGTTTCGAGTTTTTACTTTTTTGAGAAAAGGCTGTAGCGTTTTGTAACAAACATGTAAACTTGTGTACCGCGTCATCTAGTTCTTGTTCTGTTTTTAAGCTTTGTCGGAAGTCTAAATGCTCGTCAATATATTGTTTGAATAGTTCCTATTCAATTGGTCCATCAATAAGTCTCAGCGCATTGACTTTTGGAGTGGATTGGGAATCGAGGACTAGTTGAGTAGGGCTATGATCGGAGTTAAGATCGAGGAGTGAAACAACATTAATATTGGCGGAATTCATGGGACTAGTTATAAAGTAATCTAGAATGTCAGGAAGCTTAGATCGGGAAGTTGGCCAGTACGTGAGAGTCGGAGGAGAGATGACTTGGTAGGGAGAGGATGAAAACACTTTTGGCTACGAAGAGTCCGACGAGGATTGGAGACCGACAGCCCCATTGTGGGTATTTGTCGTTAAAATCACCTCCAGCAATGAAGGAATCTTGGGAATTCCCCAAAAAAATTACCTAAATTCAAGTGAGTTTATACGTTTATTAGGAGGGATATATATTGCGGAAATAGTTAAGGTGACAGGGGAGCAGTCAATTGATATTGCGGTGGATTGAAGAAAATCTTCCGCAATATAGGAATGAAAAGGAAAGGATAAGGAATTTCTCATGAGGATAGCAGTGCCACCATGGGCAGTATTGTCAGGATGGTCAGTCCTGAACGTTGTGTAGTCGCGTATGTAGAAGTTGGACCTGGACGTAAAGTGTGCTTCTGTAGTGAGTACTATGTTTATTCGTTTTTCATGTAGTAATAAGTCAAGTTCTGATCGTTTGGAACTCAGTCCATTAGCATTCCAAAGGAGGATTTTGCAGTGCAAGATGACATTTATTTCTGAACGGTGGACGATAAAGCTGACACAATAGACATTAACGCATTTACAAGAGGTGCTAGTATTTTATTTAATTCCTGTGCAAGTGAGTTACATAATCGGGAGAACATTGAGGATATATCGTGGGACGAAAATGACGGAGGGGGAATATAATTCGTACTATACTGTTGTTGTTGTTGTAATTTTGGATGCTGATATTGCTGTTGGTTAAGTTCTTGTTGAATTTCGGGAACTCCTGACGGGATATTAGGCTAATAATTTTGTCCTTGTTGATGTTGTTGTTGTGGCAGCTGTAGTTGTTGATGTTGCTGCTGCTGCTGTTGCTGTGTCTGATGTTGTTGTTGCTATTGTTATTGATGGTGCTATTGTCGGTGTTGAGGTTGACCTGATGCTACTGATGCATATGATATGGTATGTATTACGTAGCTTGTATGCGTAGTCTGTGCTCTCTGTGGTTTTATTTTTTCTTGTGGGGTCTTGTAGGTAGCAGAACCCCTATAGTTTGCTGGATGAGCACACATGCAGTGTGGACGGACTTGGATGTACTTGTCCTCTCTTTTAAGTATGCAGATGTCAAATGTTCACCAGCACATTTGACACATTTAGGCAGGTGCCTAAAATAGGCTTTGGTGTGTCGTAATTCCTGGCACTTGTGGCATTGCACAATATGCTTTTGCGGATACGAATTCTCAACTTTAATTTTTGTGTAGAACAATATGTCTATTTTCAGAATTTCTTTGTTCCTCGCTGAGGGTTCCAAGTCCACAAAAAATAGTGAAAGAGATCGACCCTCTTGACGTTTGGTTTTCACATAACGAAACCAAGCACTTCCAACTTGTTTTTGATATACTCCACCGGTGTAGTTTGATATAGGTAGCGAATCACTACACGGAATGGCTTTAAATTTTTCGGTTGATATATGTGAAATTCCGATTTAGTGTCGTCCAAGCACTTAACGACACTTCTGTAAGAAGCGCCGCTCTCTGTATAAATTGCAAGACCTTTTGGATGGGTGACGTTTTTAACGTAAATGGGCGGTGTACTCTGTTTCTCCGCCCCAATATTGCCATTAGAAGCAATTGCATCTGGAAGCGCCAAAGCAGCAAATCTGTTGCTGCACGATGGCCGGCTAGTTGTTGGCTCCACTACTTGCTTTTGCTTCTTTGGTGGTTTTGGAGTTTTTGGCGACGAGAGCCGTTTCCCGATACTTGTCTATCTCTGCCAATCCGTAATGGAATCCGTAGATTTAACGGACGGTGTCGTTGACCGTTTACGCGGCATAATCGTGCGTACGTAAACTCTTATCTCTTCTGGATTATCAACAGTTTTATTGTTCACTGAAAATGTTCACAATCCGAGTACCGCTATGCAGCCTCTGCTTATGCACATTTAACTCGGCGAAATGCAGTTATTCTATTTGTAGTCTATTTATAGTCTGTACACTGTTTCCTCTCTCTCTTTTCTCCACGCAATTAGATGAAACACTTTCACTTCAATAATAATAATTTATCACAATGGATATTTCTACACCGAACTAAAAAACGCGACCGCTCTGTTCAAGAGTTCAAACACAACTTAAGTAAATTTAAAATTAATTTTAAAACGTCACTTTACACCTCTGTCGTGATTACTTCCATTTCATATAGAAATTGCACCACAACAACCTACTACGAGTATGTTACGAAATGTATGATGACAGCCTACTACTGAAATTACGAAGACGGCCACATCTATATATGCTCGAATATATATATATATATATATATATATCATATCATATTATTTATTTTGCCTATGTGTAAACGCAACATAATGAATTCACAGCACGTCAACGGTCACTCAAAAATCAGTCACATGCAACCATAAGAATTTGAGTATTCTCCTCTTCCTCAAGATAATATGTAAGAAATTTAAATAATCTGTATCACTATACAACCAATTTATGAAAAATAAATATAAATTAATGAATTATTGCTATAAAAGCTATAAATATACTAGTACCAATTAAAGAATCGATCTCATATCGATCTAAGAATTTTTCGCCGTTTTTAATTATATAATCGTGGTTATCGTCATCGTATCCATCATTGTATAGTTTCCGCTCTTTCTTATTCGCAGAATCTTCTTCACCTTGTGTATGTTGAGCACGGCGTTTCTTTTTCGCATAATATACCTAAAATAGGAAAAAATATGTTTATCTTATTATTTTTGCCGAACTACCATAAACAAAAGTTAAATTTACGCATATAACATGACTTTCAATACTATTTTATTCACAATACGGCTATACAAAAATTACAATTTTTTACCTGCTTTAAACATGTATAATGTTTTTATAATACAGTTATTTTAGCTTTGAAATATTCGAAATTATTCTAGAAAGATTTACAATGAAAAGAGTTTGACTACTCAGGATTATTTTAAATCATGTTCGCTAGAGGCCAACATATTTAAGAATATTTTTAATAAATCACTATAGAAGGCAACCGAAGTATATTTGGGAATATTCTGCCAATTTTGTAAGGATATAAGCACTATAAATATAGCTACGTCATCGGAAGTATAGAATCCCCAGTCTAGGTAGTAGCTATACCAAAAATGAGTAAGATGCACTATCCGATTCTATCGCACGAATTGTTTGCTTTGTCCTCCCACTTCAATCGTTATTACGGGCGATTTTAATGTACACAATTCTAGTATGCTTCACCATTCTGCACGAACAACACCCGTAAGAATAAATACTGAGATATTTACTGAGCCGAACAACTTGACATAGCTTGTAACTGAGCTGATACAAATCCCTGATATTGACAGTCATACCACTAACAGCTTGGAGTTGTTCCTTACAACAACTTGGCCTTGTTCCTTGAACTTTTACCACTAGATACGTCAAATCATTGATCATATCGGCTAATTCATCGTACAAAAACCACTCAGTTAATGACTAAGCTCCTAAAGGTTCGGTTGGCAGTACAATAAAGCAAACTTGAACGATCAAAACAGCTTTTTTAAGAGTTGTAACTGGTTACCATGTTTCCTCAACTACCGCTCATATGCTCAACAACATTATTTTACTCGGTATGAAATACTCCATTTCACATGGAATGAAAAGTATTAGACCAAATGAAAAAGTGTGGTTCGACGCGAACTGCAAAAAAGCGATCAGAGAAAAAGAGCTAAGCTTCCGGTCCTATGAGATCGTTTAAATGAGCCAGAAATAAATGCAATGCGTTAAATTTCATTGCGACTGAAATATGACGAAGAAAATACTACGTTGTTTCAGAGGTAGTAAACAGTTTTAGTCATTTGACAAAAGAATTAAAAATTCCGCCTGCTCATCTATCCTAATTCTATTTTATAATAACAGTTTATTTGTCGGCTTAAAAAACAAGGCCAATTTGTTGGCGGATTATTTGGCCGAATTTTTTCTTTCCAAATTGTGCCTTACGTCTGCCTGTATTGGAGCGCGTTGAATTTTGTTTGGGCTAGATTCAGTTTTGTATTCGTACTATTGGAAAAGTATTTAGAGATCTTGACACACATATATCCACTGTCCATATTGTATATCCTCCATAGTTCTGAAAACTGTTTTTCTACATTGGCAAAACCACTGCGTATGCTTTTCCACCCATCTGTTTCTTGGTACTTGATATTTCGAAGGCATTTGACAGAGTTCCGCATTAGGCTCTTTTGTCGAAAATGCGTACATATGTTATCGGCGATAACCTCCTGAAATAGATTGGAAACTATCGTTCGAACCGTTTAATACAACTTGTTTTGCATGACTTCAAGTATACATTCCAACAAATAAATGGTGCTGCTCCCCAGGTTCCGGGTCTATCGCGAAGTCTTCTTTTAATTTTCATAAATGGTCTTGTATCTGATACTGCTAATCCAATTCACCGATTTGCTGATGATCTAAGTTGTTTATACTCGTTTCCTGATTCACGTAATTTCTCTTCGGCCATGGAAATGGAACGAAAATGTATGTTAAATTAATTAAATTTCGATACATACCGTATATCATAATACTATGGGACTCGAGGAACATATAAGAATTTAGAAATTACAAAACGCAAACCTGTTTTCTGTCTCTAGGAGGAGACAATTAAACTTACTGGAACACCGACGGTAATTAATAGGAGACAATTAAACTCACTGGAACACCGACGTTATGTCTCCTTGATATTGTTATTGTTATTGTTATTGTTATTGTTATTGTTATTGTTATTGTTATTGTTATTGTTATTGTTATTGTTATTGTTATTGTTATTGTTATTGTTATTGTTATTGTTATTGTTATTGTTATTGTTATTGGTTATTGTTATTGGTTATTGTTATTGGTTATTGTTATTGGTTATTGTTATTGGTTATTGTTATTATTATTGTTATTGTTATTGTTATTGTTATTGTTATTGTTATTGTTATTGTTATTGTTATTGGTTATTGTTATTGGTTATTGTTATTATTATTGTTATTGTTATTGTTATTGTTATTGTTATTGTTTAAATTTTTATTTTTATTTTTATTTTAATTTTAATTTTAATTTTAATTTTAATTTTAATTTTAATTTTAATTTTTATTTTTATTTTTATTTTTATTTTATTTTTATTTTTATTTTTATTTTTATATTTTTATTTTTATATTTTTATTTTTATTTTTATATTTTTATTTTTATTTTTATATTTTTATTTTTATATTTTTATTTTTATTTTTATATTTTTATTTTTATTTTTATATTTTTATTTTTATATTTTTATTTTTATATTTTTATTTTTATATTTTTATTTTTATATTTTTATTTTTATATTTTTATTTTTATATTTTTATTTTTATATTTTTATTTTTATATTTTTATTTTTATATTTTTATTTTTATATTTTTATTTTTATATTTTTATTTTTATATTTTTATTTTTATATTTTTATTTTTATATTTTTATTTTTATATTTTTATTTTTATATTTTTATTTTTATTTTTATATTTTTATTTTTATATTTTTATTTTTATATTTTTATTTTTATATTTTTATTTTTATATTTTTATTTTTATATTTTTATTTTTATATTTTTATTTTTATATTTTTATTTTTATATTTTTATTTTTATATTTTTATTTTTATATTTTTATTTTTATATTTTTATTTTTATATTTTTATTTTTATATTTTTATTTTTATATTTTTATTTTTATATTTTTATTTTTATATTTTTATTTTTATATTTTTATTTTTATATTTTTATTTTTGTATTTTTATTTTTATATTTTTATTTTTATATTTTTATTTTTATATTTTTATTTTTATATTTTTATTTTTATATTTTTATTTTTATATTTTTATTTTTATATTTTTATTTTTATATTTTTATTTTTATATTTTTATTTTTATATTTTTATTTTTATATTTTTATTTTTATATTTTTATTTTTATATTTTTATTTTTATATTTTTATTTTTATATTTTTATTTTTATATTTTTATTTTTATATTTTTATTTTTATATTTTTATTTTTATATTTTTATTTTTATATTTTTATTTTTATATTTTTATTTTTATATTTTTATTTTTATATTTTATTTTTATATTTTTATTTTTATATTTTTATTTTTATATTTTTATTTTTATATTTTTATTTTTATATTTTTATTTTTATATTTTTATTTTTATATTTTTATTTTTATATTTTTATTTTTATATTTTTATTTTTATATTTTTATTTTTATATTTTTATTTTTATATTTTTATTTTTATATTTTTATTTTTATATTTTTATTTTTATATTTTTATTTTTATTATTTTTATTTTTATATTTTTATTTTTATATTTTTATTTTTATATTTTTATTTTTATATTTTTATTTTTATATTTTTATTTTTATATTTTATTTTTATATTTTTATTTTTATATTTTTATTTTTATATTTTTATTTTTATATTTTTATTTTTATATTTTTATTTTTATATTTTTATTTTTATATTTTTATTTTTATATTTTTATTTTTATATTTTTATTTTTATATTTTTATTTTTATATTTTTATTTTTATATTTTTATTTTTATTTTATATTTTTATTTTTATATTTTTATTTTTATATTTTTATTTTATATTTTTATTTTTATATTTTTATTTTTATATTTTTATTTTTATATTTTTATTTTTATATTTTATTTTTATATTTTTATTTTTATATTTTTATTTTTATATTTTTATTTTTATATTTTTATTTTATATTTTTATTTTTATATTTTTATTTTTATATTTTTATTTTTATATTTTTATTTTTATATTTTTATTTTTATATTTTTATTTTTATATTTTTATTTTTATATTTTTATTTTTATATTTTTATTTTTATATTTTTATTTTTATATTTTTATTTTTATATTTTTATTTTTATATTTTTATTTTTATATTTTTATTTTTATATTTTTATTTTTATATTTTTATTTTTTATATTTTTATTTTTAATATTTTATTTTTATATTTTTATTTTTATATTTTTATTTTTATATTTTTATTTTTATATTTTTATTTTTATATTTTTATTTTTATATTTTTATTTTTATATTTTTATTTTTATTTTTTTATTTTTATATTTTTATTTTTATATTTTTATTTTTATATTTTTATTTTTATATTTTTATTTTTATATTTTTATTTTTATATTTTTATTTTTATATTTTTATTTTTATATTTTTATTTTTATATTTTTATTTTTATATTTTTATTTTTATATTTTTATTTTTATATTTTTATTTTTATATTTTTATTTTTATATTTTTATTTTTATATTTTTATTTTTATATTTTATTTTTATATTTTTATTTTTATATTTTTATTTTTATATTTTTATTTTTATATTTTTATTTTTATATTTTTATTTTTATATTTTATTTTTATATTTTATTTTTATATTTTTATTTTTATATTTTTATTTTTATATTTTTATTTTTATATTTTTATTTTTATATTTTTATTTTTATATTTTTATTTTTATATTTTTATTTTTATATTTTTATTTTTATATTTTTATTTTTATATTTTTATTTTTATATTTTTATTTTTATATTTTTATTTTTATATTTTTATTTTTTATATTTTTATTTTTATTTTTTTATTTTTTTTATATTTTTATTTTTATATTTTTATTTTTATATTTTTATTTTTATATTTTTATTTTTATATTTTTATTTTTATATTTTTATTTTTATATTTTTATTTTTTATATTTTTATTTTTATATTTTTATTTTTATATTTTTATTTTTATATTTTTATTTTTATATTTTTATTTTTATATTTTTATTTTTATATTTTTATTTTTATATTTTTATTTTTATATTTTTATTTTTATATTTTTATTTTTATATTTTTATTTTTATATTTTTATTTTTATATTTTTATTTTTATATTTTTATTTTTATATTTTTATTTTTATATTTTTATTTTTATATTTTTATTTTTATATTTTTATTTTTATATTTTTATTTTTATATTTTTATTTTTATATTTTTATTTTTATATTTTTATTTTTATATTTTTATTTTTATATTTTTATTTTTATATTTTTATTTTTATATTTTTATTTTTATATTTTTATTTTTATATTTTTATTTTTATATTTTATTTTTATATTTTATTTTTATATTTTTATTTTTATATTTTTATTTTTATATTTTTATTTTTATATTTTTATTTTATATTTTTATTTTTATATTTTTATTTTTATATTTTTATTTTTATATTTTTATTTTTATATTTTTATTTTTATATTTTTATTTTTATATTTTTATTTTTATATTTTTATTTTTATATTTTTATTTTTATATTTTTATTTTTATATTTTTATTTTTATATTTTTATTTTTATATTTTTATTTTTATATTTTTATTTTTATATTTTTATTTTTATATTTTTATTTTTATATTTTTATTTTTATATTTTTATTTTTATATTTTATTTTTATATTTTTATTTTTATATTTTTATTTTTATATTTTTATTTTTATATTTTTATTTTTATATTTTTATTTTTATATTTTTATTTTTATATTTTTATTTTTATATTTTTATTTTTATATTTTTATTTTTATATTTTTATTTTTATATTTTTATTTTTATATTTTTATTTTTATATTTTTATTTTATATTTTTATTTTTATATTTTTATTTTTTATATTTTATTTTTATATTTTTATTTTTATATTTTTATTTTTATATTTTTATTTTTATATTTTTATTTTTATATTTTTATTTTTATATTTTTATTTTTATATTTTTATTTTTATATTTTTATTTTTATATTTTTATTTTTATATTTTTATTTTATATTTTTATTTTTATATTTTTATTTTTATATTTTTATTTTTATATTTTTTATTTTTATATTTTTTTTT
>CATQJD010000004.1:69227-111727 GCA_958298945.1 Atherix ibis | reverse complement strand
ACAACAACAACAACAACAACAACAACAACAACAACAACAACAACAACAACAACAACAACAACAACAACAACAACAACAACAACAACAACAACAACAACAACAACAACAACAACAACAACAACAACAACAACAACAACAACAACAACAACAACAACAACAACAACAACAACAACAACAACAACAACAACAACAACAACAACAACAACAACAACAACAACAACAACAACAACAACAACAACAACAACAACAACAACAACAACAACAACAACAACAACAACAACAACAACAACAACAACAACAACAACAACAACAACAACAACAACAACAACAACAACAACAACAACAACAACAACAACAACAACAACAACAACAACAACAACAACAACAACAACAACAACAACAACAACAACAACAACAACAACAACAACAACAACAACAACAACAACAACAACAACAACAACAACAACAACAACAACAACAACAACAACAACAACAACAACAACAACAACAACAACAACAACAACAACAACAACAACAACAACAACAACAACAACAACAACAACAACAACAACAACAACAACAACAACAACAACAACAACAACAACAACAACAACAACAACAACAACAACAACAACAACAACAACAACAACAACAACAACAACAACAACAACAACAACAACAACAACAACAACAACAACAACAACAACAACAACAACAACAACAACAACAACAACAACAACAACAACAACAACAACAACAACAACAACAACAACAACAACAACAACAACAACAACAACAACAACAACAACAACAACAACAACAACAACAACAACAACAACAACAACAACAACAACAACAACAACAACAACAACAACAACAACAACAACAACAACAACAACAACAACAACAACAACAACAACAACAACAACAACAACAACAACAACAACAACAACAACAACAACAACAACAACAACAACAACAACAACAACAACAACAACAACAACAACAACAACAACAACAACAACAACAACAACAACAACAACAACAACAACAACAACAACAACAACAACAACAACAACAACAACAACAACAACAACAACAACAACAACAACAACAACAACAACAACAACAACAACAACAACAACAACAACAACAACAACAACAACAACAACAACAACAACAACAACAACAACAACAACAACAACAACAACAACAACAACAACAACAACAACAACAACAACAACAACAACAACAACAACAACAACAACAACAACAACAACAACAACAACAACAACAACAACAACAACAACAACAACAACAACAACAACAACAACAACAACAACAACAACAACAACAACAACAACAACAACAACAACAACAACAACAACAACAACAACAACAACAACAACAACAACAACAACAACAACAACAACAACAACAACAACAACAACAACAACAACAACAACAACAACAACAACAACAACAACAACAACAACAACAACAACAACAACAACAACAACAACAACAACAACAACAACAACAACAACAACAACAACAACAACAACAACAACAACAACAACAACAACAACAACAACAACAACAACAACAACAACAACAACAACAACAACAACAACAACAACAACAACAACAACAACAACAACAACAACAACAACAACAACAACAACAACAACAACAACAACAACAACAACAACAACAACAACAACAACAACAACAACAACAACAACAACAACAACAACAACAACAACAACAACAACAACAACAACAACAACAACAACAACAACAACAACAACAACAACAACAACAACAACAACAACAACAACAACAACAACAACAACAACAACAACAACAACAACAACAACAACAACAACAACAACAACAACAACAACAACAACAACAACAACAACAACAACAACAACAACAACAACAACAACAACAACAACAACAACAACAACAACAACAACAACAACAACAACAACAACAACAACAACAACAACAACAACAACAACAACAACAACAACAACAACAACAACAACAACAACAACAACAACAACAACAACAACAACAACAACAACAACAACAACAACAACAACAACAACAACAACAACAACAACAACAACAACAACAACAACAACAACAACAACAACAACAACAACAACAACAACAACAACAACAACAACAACAACAACAACAACAACAACAACAACAACAACAACAACAACAACAACAACAACAACAACAACAACAACAACAACAACAACAACAACAACAACAACAACAACAACAACAACAACAACAACAACAACAACAACAACAACAACAACAACAACAACAACAACAACAACAACAACAACAACAACAACAACAACAACAACAACAACAACAACAACAACAACAACAACAACAACAACAACAACAACAACAACAACAACAACAACAACAACAACAACAACAACAACAACAACAACAACAACAACAACAACAACAACAACAACAACAACAACAACAACAACAACAACAACAACAACAACAACAACAACAACAACAACAACAACAACAACAACAACAACAACAACAACAACAACAACAACAACAACAACAACAACAACAACAACAACAACAACAACAACAACAACAACAACAACAACAACAACAACAACAACAACAACAACAACAACAACAACAACAACAACAACAACAACAACAACAACAACAACAACAACAACAACAACAACAACAACAACAACAACAACAACAACAACAACAACAACAACAACAACAACAACAACAACAACAACAACAACAACAACAACAACAACAACAACAACAACAACAACAACAACAACAACAACAACAACAACAACAACAACAACAACAACAACAACAACAACAACAACAACAACAACAACAACAACAACAACAACAACAACAACAACAACAACAACAACAACAACAACAACAACAACAACAACAACAACAACAACAACAACAACAACAACAACAACAACAACAACAACAACAACAACAACAACAACAACAACAACAACAACAACAACAACAACAACAACAACAACAACAACAACAACAACAACAACAACAACAACAACAACAACAACAACAACAACAACAACAACAACAACAACAACAACAACAACAACAACAACAACAACAACAACAACAACAACAACAACAACAACAACAACAACAACAACAACAACAACAACAACAACAACAACAACAACAACAACAACAACAACAACAACAACAACAACAACAACAACAACAACAACAACAACAACAACAACAACAACAACAACAACAACAACAACAACAACAACAACAACAACAACAACAACAACAACAACAACAACAACAACAACAACAACAACAACAACAACAACAACAACAACAACAACAACAACAACAACAACAACAACAACAACAACAACAACAACAACAACAACAACAACAACAACAACAACAACAACAACAACAACAACAACAACAACAACAACAACAACAACAACAACAACAACAACAACAACAACAACAACAACAACAACAACAACAACAACAACAACAACAACAACAACAACAACAACAACAACAACAACAACAACAACAACAACAACAACAACAACAACAACAACAACAACAACAACAACAACAACAACAACAACAACAACAACAACAACAACAACAACAACAACAACAACAACAACAACAACAACAACAACAACAACAACAACAACAACAACAACAACAACAACAACAACAACAACAACAACAACAACAACAACAACAACAACAACAACAACAACAACAACAACAACAACAACAACAACAACAACAACAACAACAACAACAACAACAACAACAACAACAACAACAACAACAACAACAACAACAACAACAACAACAACAACAACAACAACAACAACAACAACAACAACAACAACAACAACAACAACAACAACAACAACAACAACAACAACAACAACAACAACAACAACAACAACAACAACAACAACAACAACAACAACAACAACAACAACAACAACAACAACAACAACAACAACAACAACAACAACAACAACAACAACAACAACAACAACAACAACAACAACAACAACAACAACAACAACAACAACAACAACAACAACAACAACAACAACAACAACAACAACAACAACAACAACAACAACAACAACAACAACAACAACAACAACAACAACAACAACAACAACAACAACAACAACAACAACAACAACAACAACAACAACAACAACAACAACAACAACAACAACAACAACAACAACAACAACAACAACAACAACAACAACAACAACAACAACAACAACAACAACAACAACAACAACAACAACAACAACAACAACAACAACAACAACAACAACAACAACAACAACAACAACAACAACAACAACAACAACAACAACAACAACAACAACAACAACAACAACAACAACAACAACAACAACAACAACAACAACAACAACAACAACAACAACAACAACAACAACAACAACAACAACAACAACAACAACAACAACAACAACAACAACAACAACAACAACAACAACAACAACAACAACAACAACAACAACAACAACAACAACAACAACAACAACAACAACAACAACAACAACAACAACAACAACAACAACAACAACAACAACAACAACAACAACAACAACAACAACAACAACAACAACAACAACAACAACAACAACAACAACAACAACAACAACAACAACAACAACAACAACAACAACAACAACAACAACAACAACAACAACAACAACAACAACAACAACAACAACAACAACAACAACAACAACAACAACAACAACAACAACAACAACAACAACAACAACAACAACAACAACAACAACAACAACAACAACAACAACAACAACAACAACAACAACAACAACAACAACAACAACAACAACAACAACAACAACAACAACAACAACAACAACAACAACAACAACAACAACAACAACAACAACAACAACAACAACAACAACAACAACAACAACAACAACAACAACAACAACAACAACAACAACAACAACAACAACAACAACAACAACAACAACAACAACAACAACAACAACAACAACAACAACAACAACAACAACAACAACAACAACAACAACAACAACAACAACAACAACAACAACAACAACAACAACAACAACAACAACAACAACAACAACAACAACAACAACAACAACAACAAAAACAACAATTTTGAACAAGCGCACTAAATTGTTTTTTTCGTGAAGAAATTTTTCACCGTTCTTCATGTAATCGTAAATGGCACAGCCAATTACAATATTAAAATAGAATCGTAAAGTGGAAAATTTACAAATCGAAGATCGGAAGCCTTGAAATGGAATCGTAAAATATTTAGTATAACGTATGTTGATTTTACGTCCAACAGATGTTTTCACCTATCATAGCTATCACATCTAATATACTAATAGTAATATAAAAATACGCGCGAGTTACGTCCAAACAAAATATATTTTAATATTTTTCTTGGAATACAATGTATCTTAGTTTTATAAAATTAATATTCAAGATATCATATTAATTTTATGCATAAATACTTTTTAAATACTTCGTAATATGAATAATTGTTTTTCGATTTGTCAGCTTAAAATACTTTATCTTAAGTTCCTTTTGGAATGTTCTCACAAACTTTAAAATAGATTATTAAGCATTTAATATACCAAGCGACGCCTTGGAGAATATGTATTTTTATTATATAGTGCAGTTCTAAATCAGTCCTCGTCACGAAAACTTAAAATCAGTTTTTGTTCTTGTCTTAATTAATTATATATATATTGTGTTTTAATAAATAGTGTTTGTAAGAAAAGTGTTTGTGTTTTAATTATATTATCTGAAGAAAACATAATTATTCCTTCATCAATAACCACGAACTATAACTCGCGCATTCAAATGCAACGTTTTGCCAAAATGTCAAGGTAATGTGCACCACTTTCGGATATTTGAGATTTTGAACAAACGAACATTTACATTTTCATTTATATAGAAGATAACAATAATAATTAATATAAATATAATTATAAATATTATTATAATTATTATTACTATTATTATTATTACTAATATTTTTATATTATGAACATTATTATTCTATTTATATTATTATTTTTATTAGTATTATTTTTATTATTACTAACTGTAAAAGGAAAACAAAGAAACGATAAAGCGTACGTTTCAAATATATTTATTTTGACAATGCTTATGGGTATACAAATTTGTTTGTTTTGTATACCCATAAGCTTTGTGAAAAATAAATATATTATATTTATTTTTCACCATGCTTATGGGCCCATTGTGTGGGCAGATATAGAGATTGTCCCGTTTGCTGACTTTAAAATATGCAATATATAATAGTCTATGTGAAAAGCAATTTGTGTCTATATCTTAACCGCATTAATCAAAAGAACTATTTTGATGGTGATTGCAAACGCCAATCGAATCGAAAATTGTAAACATTTAATTTGAAATAACATATCCGTTAGAATCTTAGGAATGGATAAATAAGGACATATTTATCTTTGGAAGGTCCTGTCAAGATTGTTGTTGCACAGCGCTGCTTATTAACTTTTTTACTGCAAGTCGCATGCCGTTTTAAAGGTTTGGTTAATATTTCGAAACATGATAATTGGCACGCTAATTTTCAATTGCAGTATGTGTGGTGGCATAACTGGCAGAAATTTAAAACTTTATTGGATAATTAGCCGCTTCATCTGTTTCTAAAACAGTATTGAGGAACTTGTATTTCATAGCCTTGCTTTGAATATTAGACTGAGTAATATTTTTAAGTTCGTAGACGTCTTTTTTCTTGGCTGCAAGAATAGCTCATTAACACAGCCTATTGTAATTCTTATAATTGGTTTGAATATTGCTAAATACTTTTTTAACCAATTCTTCTTTTGACGTCACTATATTTCAGAAGTTATGAGGCAATGGAATTTGTCCTGAGGTCAGATCAACCGACACCTCTACGTTCCCAATTTCCATCAATTGATGTGAGAATTTCTTAGCTAATCGATCGTTTTACAGCTGGACACATATATTTGTAGTTAATTTTAACTACTTTGCGTATTTTCCTAAAGTAGATTATTTCCAGAAAAATTTAGTTCATCCGCTGGTATCGATCGTGGAATTATAGGTAATGTTAGCCTAAAATCGCCTGTAAGCAATGTTAATGTATTCCCAAATAGTCCACGTAAATCTTGCAATGATGGATGAGGAACCTAGAGCAATTTCTTATGCGTTATTGTGCATACATCCCGAACAATAAATTTTCATTTCTACAATAATTTTCCCATTTAGGATGATTTGGGGATATTGCACGTAGCAGTTTTAACGAATTGGATGTTAAATGGTAATTTCAAAGCGGAATGAGCAGTTCTTCCACCTAGTAGCAATGAAACATCTGTTCCAAACGATGCAAGAGCTAGGCCATTTCATTTTGGAATCCAATTGCCACTTATAACAATATAGTTAGGAACATTTAACTAGTTCCTCCTAGCTCATCTAAGAACAAAATTTCGCCAACTCCGTTAGTTACAGCGTTAGCTTAGGAATATTTGGTTGCACATACAATAAAATATCGCTCATGTTTTAATTTTATTCATGACACAATTCTAGGTCGAATACAAAACCAATTGATAAATTTATAAATTTTCAACAATTATCAACAGGTCGTTGTAGGTTCCTGCTGTAAAATCTATGACTATATTTGAATTTTTCTTGCGAATTTGACCAAAAATAAATTCAACCAAGTGCTCTTTTTATCGATATTAAAGAGAGCATGCGATCAACATGATTACAAATAATGTATGGTTTTGATTTGGATGTGACGTGTTGCATGCGTCATTAATGCATACATTCCAGTGTCGGTCGTTCTCCAATAGATTCAGGGGTTCATATGCACTACAGAAAATGCTAATTGCTGAAATGACGTCGGACTGGACACATTTACAAATAGCATGCGAAAGCAGAAGCATTCATGCACGGTGTATAGTCTGTCTATCGTAATTTCTTTGAATATGTCAGGTTGTCCGTCAACTCGCTCTCTTCATTTGCGTCATTTAAATAATTTTCTACTCTTATTCTATGAAAAATTGATCAAAAAGAATTGATCTCCGACTATAAAAATTGCCACATTATCTACAGTTGAATCATTAAATTTTTGCATATGTTCTCTAGTAGGCGTTTTCTCAATATGAATAATAATCTCTTGTGTATCATATGGTATCATGTGAATTGCTGTTTTGAACACACTCACTAAATTATTTTCTTCATAAAAGAACTCCCCAGCATGCGGAGTTCATCATTGCTATCACCGATAAAGTCCATTTGTAAGAATGTATTGTTGATTATCTGGGAACAGGAGCAGGGAGCGGGCTATATGGTAAATTTGTCCTCTCACTTTGAAAGTTCGCATGAATTGAGATATTATGATTTGTGCGCCGAAGGACGTCATTTGCAAGCATGAGTTGTATTTCCTGATGTAGATAGGAAATGCTGCTGATTCGGCGGTATATCCGGCAAGCAAAATTTCTAACATAATGGCCCTTGTGCCGTTTCCAAATAAGGCAATTTAATTTTTCCCGTGTCGCAACATATTCCTTTCATTTCTCTATTAAATTTCAGAGCCTTGCAATCAGAATACACATTAGTCATAGCGTAGATGAGAACATGCCGACTTAAACTATAATCATCAGTTGGATTGTACCGGAATGCCACGCGGTTGTTGTCGATTGATTTATGAGCAGGGAGTCATATTTGACGCTCATCAGCTATTTCTCGTTTACGTCTTTCTGACACTCTTAGACTATCGCGGTCATTCAATTAGAAATGAAGCAGATCTGAAACTGCAGAATGCAGTCGCCGTACTTTTAACCGGGCATCCTGAAATCTGACTGCACATCACTCCACTGCTTTCTCGGCATGTATTTGAGCTATTCTTTATCTGTTTACCTCGTTCGTAGATGCCCGCTCTGCGTAGTTTGATCTTCTGCGAGACATAATTTGGATAACATTAAGCAGATAAATTGCACTGAAGAAGCAGAAAGATAATTATAATAAAAATAAATAAAATTGTAAACTATTAAAAAAAGAAAAAACATGAACTAAAAAATAGAGAAAAAAACAACAACAAAAACCGTAACGAAATATTTAAATACAAACGCAGATCAGTCGACACAGCTGAATTCCACGGCCAATTATACTCAAAAATAAGAAAAACAACAAATTAAATGAAAACCAATGAAAAAATAAAAAAAATAAACTGTACTCCCTAAATGAATGCTATTGTAAACGGAACAACTCAATTCCAACATTAAAATGAAATCGTAACATTGGAAATTTGTAAATCGTAAATAAAAAGAATTACAATGGAATCGCAAATAATTTATTATACCGTATGTTGATTTTATTTCCAACAGATGTTTTTACCAATCATAAGTATGGCATCTATATACTAATAGTTATATTAAAATATGAAAATGCGTGCGCATTCAAATGCAACATTTTGTCAAAATATCAAGGCAATATGTGAATCACTTTCGGAGATTTGATATTTTCAACAAACGAACATTTACATTTTCATTTATCTAGAGATAATATTAATAATTAATATTATTATAATAATTTAAATCATTATTATTACTAAAACTATTATGAATATACAAAAAATATTAAAATTATTATTAATATAATGATTATTTTTGTTATCATTCTATTATTATAATTCTTATTATAGTCATAAAAACAGTAATATTAATAATAATCGTAATTATAATAATAACAATTATTATTATTATAATTCTTATTGTTATTATTATAATTACGATTATTATTAATATTACTGTTTTTATGATTATTATTAATATTATTTTTATAATTATTATTATTGATATTATTGTACTTATTACTATTATTAATATATTATAAATATAATTTTTATTAATGTTAGTATTTATATTATTACTAGTAGTTACCCGGTGCGCTCCGCGGCACAGAAACTAAAAGAGTGACAAAAAAAATGAGTTTGACAGCTAGTTGCTTTGTTTTAAAAATCCAACTTTCACAACACCATGATTACGATTTCGGTTTTAGATAAATTGTATGCATTTGTTTTTGTTTTAATTTTTGAAAAAATGCTTTTATTTATATTTTAAATGACATTAAAAATCAAATGAAAACTTATTCTAATGCTTGTAAATAAACTACGTTCTTTGTGCGGTGCGTAAACGAATAAATCTGTTGGTTTGCCAATGCGTGCGCATGCCACATACAATTGTCCATGGGCGAAACATGGATTTTCTAAGTTGATTCCACAAACTTGAAGCGACTGGCCTTGCGCTTTGTTAATTGTCATTGCAAATGCCAATCGTACCGGGAACTGCATCCGTTTGAATTGGAATGGCATATACTTGGGTATCATCGGTATCCGTGGCAATAACACATCTTCTCCTTTAAACTTGCCAGTCAGAATTGTGGCTTCGATAATGTTCGGCAATTATCGTTTGACTGCCATTCTGGTTCCGTTGCAAAGTCTTGGTGGTTTCATATTGCGTAGCAAAATGATAACAGCACCGAGTTTGAGCGTTAGTTCATGTGGTGGCAATCCGGGCACCTCAAGCGAATTCAAAAATTCTGTTGGATAAGTGACGGCATCTTCATCTTGTGTTACGGTATCAATAGATTTGTATTTTGTCCAATTTCCTGCGATTTTATTCAGTATGGTTGCATTAATGACATTGACATCATTGTTTTTGGCAGCCAATATTGCTCGTTCGCACAGCCATCGATGATTCATGTAATTGCGTTGGAGGTGTGGAAATACGCAATCGATTAATTCCTTAATTGATTGTGTCAATTTGCAGAAATCTGGTGGTAGCGTAATACAATTTGTCATTGCATCTATTAAGATTTGGGATTACTGGCAGCGTTTGCCGGAAATTCCCTGCCAATAAAATGACTGCACCTCCGAATGGGCGTGTGTTGCTACGCAAATCTTGAAGCGTACTATCGAGAGCTTCTAAAGCTTTTTTGTGCGCCTTTGTGCATTCATCCCATACGATAATTTTGCATGTTTGCAACACCTTGGCCATTCCTGAATTTTTTTTGATGTTGCATATTGGTGTTTGTTGAACATGCAAGTTAAGCGGCAGTTTGAGCGCCGAATGGGCTGTCCTGCCGCCATCCAAAAGTGTTGCTGTAATTCCTGATGATGCGATGGCTAATGCAATATTATTTTTGGATCTATTTTGTGCCAAAACCAATGAAATCAAAAATGTTTTGCCTGTTCCGCCGGGCGCATCAAGAAAATATAAACCACCACGGTCATTTTGAATTGCTTCCATAATTGTGTCGTATACCGTTCGTTGTTGTACCAACAATTTTGGCAGATTATTTTGAAGCAATGCTCGCAAATTGTTGATATCAAATTCTCTTTCGCGATGTAAATCTCGATCGTATAAATCGTTTGCTGCGCGATTTGGTGCATACATCCCCAATGTAATGAGTGGTTTGTTCACAATTGTCAAACAAATGTCTTCAATCAAAATTAATGCCTGATTATACATTTCTGGGGAAAATGCGATTTGCATTTCGTTGTTGGTTGTGCGTACTCGATGCAATATATCTTCACTCATGTCATTTTTGTATTTGTCCCAAAGCTGTTTCGGATTAGATGGGAAGCAAGTTGTCAAAATGATGGCAAATAATGTACGAATGTGTGCGGGATGACGTGAAATAGTTGCATCTTGGATTGTTGTGTCCCAATGCGTATCAGATTCCAATAATTGCAAAAGTTGACACGCCTCTCGATAAGTTGCACACACTTGACCATTAATTGTTCGCAGTTGTTCGAACGATTTGGGTCGGCGCACATTAATCAACAGCAATCGCAGGAAAAAGCAGTCTTGATCGTTAGGATGAACGGTGTAAAGTCTACCCAACGCATCAGTTGAATACAAATTATTCCAGCCTTCGACAGCAGTGCCTTGTTTTCTTCTTTGGAATTTTCGCAATGTGGCATTCCAAGTGAAATACTTTGGCACTTCCGTATACAGCAGTGTTTTCGCAAATAAATCGTCCCTGCACAATTCAAAGAATGACGTCAGTGTTGTGTTCGGTGGTAATGCTGCTCGTTCTCTAGCATTCTCAGCTGTGAAAAACATGCGTTGGCCATTCTCGAGATGTATTGCCAAATGGAAAACCGTGGGATATCGTTCATGAATGGGGAATCCCAAAATTCGCCACACTGCTTCATTGCTGCTTGTGTAACGACCCATTTGATATTTTGTGATTTCATCATTTTGATTTGCCACTGCGAAAACAGCCATGTCGGAGCCTTTGTTAACATACTTGCAAATGTATTTGATCGATTTAACCGAATTGCAGTATTCAACATTAATGTGCGCCTTAAATGTTTTTGAGAGCAAAAATTTGTGTTCCTTATGTGGAAGCGGTAATAATTATCCAGCTCGATGATATATTTGACCTTGAACTTTAAATGTTGGCATGAAATTTGCTCGTTCGATTTTCGTTGCATCGAAGGATGTCATTTGAAAGCACAAATTATATTTGCGAATATTGTTCAAGAAGTGCTTGGAATCGGGTGTGTCACCTGCCATTAAAGACAACAATGGTTCTGGTGGTTCATTTAATGTTGGCAACACAATTTTTCCATTCGAACAGCACATTCCTGGTGTTTCGCCTGCGTATTTCAGTGCATGACGATGTGGACACACTTTGTTCATAGGGCCAATGATAACAGATTCATGTTGACTATAGTCGATGTCGGGATTGTATTAAAATGCGACGCTTTCTAAATTTATAATTTGTCGTTGTCTGCCTCAATTATAACGTGTGCGATCATCGGCACTTCGTTGTTGGCGACGCTCATCTGATTCGTTAGCCCGTAATCTTTGACTGCGCTGCTGTTGGGCGCTTAAACGATTTGCACGATGTTCATCTGCTTCCACTGCGCGTGCTCTTAAATTGCGCTGTTGGTTTTCAATTAAACGATTTGCACGTTCTTCAGTTTCATTTGCTCGTGCGGCTCTATCTCTAAGCGATGCGCGAGTATTTTGACTAATCGCCGCTCCTCGTCCTCGTCCGCGACGTGGCAGCGTATAATTTAATTTAATCAGTGGATATTCGATTTACTATGATTAATTAAGAAAGAAAATTATTCGTTGGGTAACTGAAAATGAAAAATGATTTATGGTTTGAATCGATCACTTTTCAAAATAAAATGCATTCCAATAATTCTCTCACATTATAATTTGTTGATTTTGTTTGCCTGTGTACGGCGGTGTCACCCAATCCAAATGAAACGAAACGCCAATTGGATGAACGAAAATACGTTCGCGCCGACGTACTAAATACTTTAACAATTTATTGTATTATAATTCGATTTGATCACTTTTTTGAAGATAAAATGCTATTTCACGCACTATAAATCGGAATGGAAGTGAATGAAATATGTTACACTTAAATTATTGTTTCGCATGAAAAATATATTTTTCGTTTTTGTTATTTGCATTCAACTAAATTGAAATGTCAATTGAATCATGCACAAACACAGGCACACAATACGTCAAGCATCTTTGTGGCATTTTCATCATATTTGATACTGTCAATATGACGCGCGCGCCACCTATGGACGAAAAATATATATTATATAATATATATAATAGTCTATTATAATAATAATAGACTATTATATCTATGCACAGATTTTGCCACACATTATTCTTGACCAAAATTTTAGTTTGATCTGCCGCGTAGTTTTGGAGTTTTAGGTACGCATACAAACAGGAATTCATTTTTATATATATAGATTATTAGTCATATTATTATTATTATTCATTTTATTATTACTATTATAATTATTATTATTATTAATATTATTATTATTGTTTTTATTATGATTGTTATGAAGTCTTCCTTTCGTAATTTATATCACATACAATGTGTGCACCACCACCATTGGAAAAGAAACAATATATGACTGTATGTTTTTCTATAGGTCAACTCACTACAAGTTATGTTGCTTTAACATAAAATTGACTATAGTACAGAAGGAGCAACTGTCTTGTTAAAAAAAGAAATAATTTTTTATAAGTTTTGATACATTATTATATATATATATATTATTAAATGCTTTGATATCCTTTTATTTTAAAAATGAGCTATAATTTTAAATATTTGTTTTATAAAAGTATTTATATTTTTCGACTGATTTATTATTTGATTTATATCAAAATAATATGTTTGCATATTATAATTTTGTTTGAAACGTTGATAAAATAGTTTTTGATATATCTCTACATAATTTCTTTTCTCAAAACTGTTAAATTGAAATTTAATATTTTTTTAATTAATATTTTCAGCACAATTTTGAAATATTTGTTGATAAATTTTATTCAAAATATGTTAATTGGCTTGAATAGAATATCCGTAGACATAAATTATATTAAATTTTAAAATCCAAAAACTATATTTTTCTCGTATATTATTTAATATAAATGTTAATTAACTTATTTTTACAACAATATAGGCTCTTCACGTAGAAATTGAGAATAAGAGTATCACAAAACGTCGTTTTAAACGAAATACTTCGCTTAATTGTTTGGAAAACGATAAAGAGGAAAGATGCTGTCGATATCCTCTTGAAGTAGATTTTAGAAAATTTGAATGGGATTGGATAATAGCGCCACCTTCCTTTAATGCTTATTATTGTAATGGAGAATGTACATTAGGATTTCTACCAAAATATCCACATACGCATATTATGCAACTAAGTACAGCTCCTCAACCATGTTGCTCACCAACTAAAATGAGTCCGTTGAGTCTTCTGTATTTCAATCAAGAGTATAATCTAATAATGAGTACTATACCAAACATGGCTGTTGATAAATGTAGTTGCTCTTGAAATTTTACTGTATTTGTCATCATAAATTAATAACAGTATTAACAGTTGGAAAATTACGTTGTGTGAAAAGTTAATTTAAAAGGGGTTGACCAAAAATCTTAGCATTAATCATAAATTTATGTATGAAAGTTTCTTGAATACGTTTATAAGTTTTGTTAACATACTTAAACCAAATAATTAAAAACTATCAGTTTGTAAAAATAGGTTTATTAATACTTTATCATAATCATTATTACTCCAGTTTCAAATTTATGTGTTTTTACATTGGTTTTTTTTTTTGGTTTTTTATATATAATAATTTCTTATATTTTGATGATAAAATTGTTTCCAAAAAAAATTATTATTATTTTGAAATAGTAAATATTCCTATATAAAAACTTATATTTGTCTAAAGAGTAATTTTTTTCAACTCAAAAGTAATAAAAAATTACAAAAATTTATTTAGAGCTTCTAAATTATTTTGAAATTAACATAAAAGTATTCTACATTAAGTAAACGATTTAAAATAATATTATAAATTCTAAAATTTTGGATTCATTAAATATAATAAAATTTTATTTACATATTACAGGTTAGATGTAATTTATATTAACTACAGTTTATATGTATTTGTATTCTCACTTCTAGAGCAATATATTTGAAAATAATCTACTTTGAATCAATATGAATTAATATATTTCACACATAATTTATATTTAAATATATTTTAGAAGTCCAAAAATTAACCAGCATATTTATAAGTATATTCATTTCTACATTCAAGTTTCTACATA
Source organism: Atherix ibis (assembly GCA_958298945.1). Taxonomy (NCBI): domain Eukaryota; kingdom Metazoa; phylum Arthropoda; class Insecta; order Diptera; family Athericidae; genus Atherix; species Atherix ibis. The sequence continues at coordinate 95,914 of CATQJD010000004.1, read as the reverse complement.
ACTATCTCCTTAATGTACATATGTTTTGTAAATTGCAGTGAAAACCTATACGGAATTTTTCAAATTTGTACACAAAGCTCTCCTCAAGCCTAACAAATTATTGTTTTATGTTAGATTTGGCAGGTATATATGTATATACATATTTGATATAAATATATATATATATATATATATATATATATATATATATAGAGAGAGAGAGAGAGATTTATATACTATGCCAATATTCTTAAATTGTTAATCAATAGAAAGTAGAACAAATTTGTCAAGTAAACATTAAGTTTTCCTTATATAGTTTTTCCATTCCTAAAATAAGCCTAGAAATTGTCTTTATTTTATTTCATAGAAAACCGTAGCATAAATATAACATGCAAATTTTGCTGTTTTTTTTAAATATTTTAAATTGTTTTGGAGATTTTATCTTAAATATCCGTATGCTTGCCGCAAACTGTATAGACAAACTCATGATAAAAAGGCTTCTAGCGCATAAATTGTAGGCGAAAGAAAATAATAATTTTATAATTTTTTTTAATATAATGAACCTCTTAGAAAATTTAAGAAAATTATATAATAATATATTTAAAATGAGTAGCTAAATTTGAATTTGAAACAAATATAAAAATAACACAAAAATAAAATTATTAATAACATATTATTATAAATATATAGCAGAAATTATATTGCTTAAATACTTGCAAGCAATACTATACATATTTATATTTTAATATACAATATTTGACAAGCATACTATTATATTATAAAACTTAAAAAATTTGAAATTTAGATAAAAATATCAATTGCAAAAAATTTTGAAAAATTCAAGAAATTAAAATTTGTCAGTCATATATGAGAACTATGCATCATTTCTTATTTATAGCACATATTATAGTTTAGAAAATAAATTTTATTTATTCTAAAAAATATTTGCTTTTATTTTAACCATTTATTATCGAATTTACATCATATTTCAGTTTTAGACCAGTTTTACAGCTGTGGCTTCTTGGATCAAATTGTGATATTATTAATAAATAACTGAGAAGACTCCTCTCAAATTAACTATATACAAAAATAATGCTTACAATAAAAAAAAGGTAGAAATAATAGAAAAACTAGGTTGACTACAATATAAAAAATGAATGTGATATACAGAAGCTATAATAGAGTTATGACATGAAATCACAATCGACAAATATATGTTAAAACGCATACATACATAATCTGCAACAATTTTTTGATTAAGTAATTTCCTACAATTTTTAGGCGTGTATTTTGTTAAACGAACTGGGCTTCGAGCTTCAAGAATACAACCCTATCTGACTAAGTTGTATAAATATAAAGATTTGGCTAATCTAATTAGTAAACAATTCCCTTCTCAAACTATCTCCATAGCCACATAAAATGCAGTTTAAATACTGCCCTTTATGTGGCTATGGATACTGTTATGGGCGAAGACATACCGTCGTATAAATGAATAAATGCAAGCCAATTAATTAATATTAAAATTTTTAATTAATATGCAAACAAACTGACTAAGTGCGGACTATTTATGATAAATCACAATTGATGTCATATGCCAGTACGGTAGTCGATGACTATGGACACATTCCCAAATATATCAAATATGCAGGTTAGAACCTAATTATGGATAATCATCCCACTATTTCTAAATGATGCTTAACATACAAAAACTTACAAGTGAAAATTAACCCATCGGTAAAAATTCTCCAAATATAAACTAGATATTTGCTGCGCTTGTGTTAGCAGTCACTAACGTAACAGCAAGAACAAAAATAAAAATAAAAATATTATCAACAGCAATATCAGCAATAATAATCACAATAATAAGAAGTTTTTCAACAGCAATATCAGTAGAAGCAATTATGAGAACCACAATAACAACAAACTAGAAGTAATGTATATATTGCTCCTCCATTGTTATTTTTGTATAATATATTCTCAATTTTCTCCATATTAACCAATTTACTTACATTAAAGCACTAAAGTAAATGCTTTATTATCTATTGTATCAGCTTTATCGTTCACTATTAAAAATATCTATCGACCTGTAATGTAAATTATCTTATTATTGATAATGAAAATTATCTTAAGTTCCAAAAGAAAAGAGCTGTATTTATTACTACACGATAGATGAATATATATAGTAAGATTACCTAAATATATTTTACATCCAGATACAACTTCTACATACGTAACTATACAATTTTTAGTACTGACTATCCCGACAATAGAACTGCATTCCTTACAGGGAATTTTTTTTCAATCCACCATCATATCAATTGACTGCTCCCCTATCTCAATAACTATTGCCTCAACATATTGGCCTCTGAATAAACCTATAAACTCTCTTGAATTTAGATTTTTTAAATTCAATCCCCGCGGGATGATTCTTAACCTAGCGATTTTATTCTCTCCCTGCTAAATTATCTTACCTCTGACTCCTACATACTAGGCAACTTTAAGCTTTCTGGCACACTACACATAGATTATTTTATAAATTATCCTATGAATTCCTCCAATATTTATATTAATTCCCTCCTAGTTTTTAACTCCGATCGTGGTGCAATTCTACTAGTCGTCGATTCCCAATATACTCCAAAAGTCAAAGGGTAGAGACTCATTAATAGATCAATTTATTGAGAATTGTTCAAACAATATATTAACAAAAACCTAGACTTACGATAAAATCTTAAAAAAAACAGGAACTAGATGATTCGATACCTAATTTTACAACTTTGTTACAAAACGCTAAAGCCTCTTCACTTAGAAGTAAAAATTCAAAACCTCCACAAAACTGGATAAATCAACCACTAACAATTAAGCGCCTAATTACAAAGCAAAAGCTCAGTGCCAACAGATAAGAATATATAGCAAAACCAAAATAGAACAAACTGCAAAAACACCTTCATGAAAACATCTCAAAATATAATACAGGATGTTTTAGAATCTACATTTAATCACCAACTAAAAAGTCAAATATCATCTAAGTATAAAACAACTCACTCATTACGAAAAACTGCTGGAACCTGGACCAAAATGGACAAACATAAAGAAGACGATTTTGCTGAATACCTTGTAGAAAAATTGATTCTACATTAGGATATTTTAGATAGAACTCATGGTAGTAAAATCGAGATATAACTGTCCGTTCCTTTACCCATGATTCCTTCCCCAAAGACAATTATTCTTTCCAAAGTTGCCCATTTCATCAAACTTCTTAGCAAAAATAAAGCTCCTGGCTCTAATGTTACCACTTCTATTATAATCCAACAACTTTCTTAAAGAGTAATAATTGCCCTTCCTACACTTTATACTTCCATTTTTGGAACCATATACTTCTCAATTCTCTGGAAATTTGCCATTATAAAAATGATCCATAAATTCAATAAATTTCTAGAGAACCAATAAGTTCCCCCCTAATCCTTTCGAAAATTGTTGAAAAATTATTTCTCTACCATTTACATTCACTATGCGAATTCTCAAATATAATTCTCAATCACCAATTTGGTTTCCGCTTCAAATGCTATAATACACAGCCGTGCCATCGAGATATCGATTTCATTGCATCATTTTTCGAAAGGAAAGAGCACTGATTTGGTTTGCTTCTTGATATAAGTCTAGATTTAAATAGAGTTTTGCAATCGGGCTAAGAAAATTCTTCCTTCTACCTTTTTCTAGTCCTAAAATAACTCCTTTCCAATTGATACCTTCAATTACACGAATAAAACGAACTCTCCAATATTTCTCCGATATTGGCTAGCTTTCTATAGGATAGTAAACTTAGACCCACCATCTCTAACATTTATACATTCGACATCCCAATCTATTCCAATACCTTGTTTGCTACATATGCTGATGATATCTTAAATGCATCTACCAGAAATTCCAAACGTGTTCGCAATACTGATATTCATCGCGATCTTTCAGTCCGATTTATTTTTGATATAGTTGTTCCTTGTTATAAAAAGTTCCATTCATGTATCTCTAATAATACTAATCTTCTGGTTCATGAACTTCCTAGGAACATCAATCGAAAATTAAAGCGTTACTTGTCGCACCATTTCTATAAACTACTAAGTCTTAATATAAGCACATTGTGGCAGGAGATGCTTCAAAGTCACTCCCTACAACTATTCATGTTAATTAATTATTATAAAAATCTTTTTGTTACTATGTATAGTTGTAGATATCTGTAAAAAAAAGTATAAAAAAAAATTAAAGCTTTTTCAAATAATAGAACGTAAAGTTCAACAAGGGTACGCCCAGTTATAACTAATGTGTTTTCCCGCCTACCATAAAAATATTATGCCAAGTACAAAAGAGAATATGAAGGCACCAAAGGCATTAAATGTTCTATTAGATGGTGTCAAGAAAAAAGGGACCAATTTTATAAAAAGCGAACAAGAAATAACGAAAGATATACAAATTTTGAGGTGCGAAAAATTTAATCAGAATAATAAATTAATATAATAAATGCTTACAGAGAAAAAAAACTTCAGCATATAAAAAAAACACATATGGAATAAAACAGCAGCAGCTGACTGACGATTGAAGTGGGGGAGAATTAGGTGTTGAGTCTGTCCTTGGCCATGCCCCAAATCACTCATGACATTTCTTGCCCAATTGCTTGGAGTGCTTCTTTAGATAGCGGAAAAGATTTTATTTTTACTGCTTTACTAAATTCTAATATCTGGGGTGATAGCATGTATATAATTGTATATGGGTGGAGGTGTAGAACCTTAAACAAAAAAGATAGGTAATTTATATTAACTATAAAATACTAATATACAGGGTCCTTTTTATGTTCCAGGTCGAAATTTTTTTAATAACTTTAAAATAAAATATAACTTTATAATTTATATTTTACTAATTCATTATATAGTCTTTAACAAATATGATATCGGTAAAGTAATTGCCTTTAGTTGTGACGCAAAGGCTAATACTTTTAAACACATTTTTCATAACATTTTTGCAGACTGCTGGTGTTATTTCAGCAATTTCGTTTTGAATATTATCCTTAAGTGTCAAGGTTGTAGTTGATTTGTTATTGTGTACTCTTTACTTCCAGTTATCCATACGAAGAAATCGAGAGGGTTCAAGTCAGGGGACCATAGGGGCAAGTCTATATCATCACTTTTTGACATTATTCGGCCCGGGAAAATTTTCTCTTAAAATTTGCATCGTAGAACGAGCTATGTGTGATATGGCATCATTTATTGGTACAATATCGAATCTTCAAACTTTTCTCGCAATAATTCGGTTGTTGCACGTACTGTGTAACACGTAACCCCGTCTTGTTGGAACCAGATATTGTCTAGATCAACTTTTTCTAATTTCGACCATAAAAAGTTGGTTATCATCGATCTGTACCGCTCTCCATTGACAGTAACGGTGTTCATTTCGAAAGAAGTACGGACCGATGATTCCACCAGACCAAAAATCACACCAAACTGTCAATTTAGATGAATGTAATGGGTGTTCATGGGATAATTTGTGGATTTTCTTCACACCAAAATCGGCAATTTTGTTTATTTACCGCACCACTCAGATGAAAGTGAGCCTCATCGGAGAAGACGATTTTCTTAAATTGAAGACCGATTATTTCGATTATAAAATTGAATAATTTGTAAACGTTGTTCTTGCGTATATCTCTCCACGATGAAATTGTAAACATTACTGAATACAATGAAGAAAAAAAACAAATAACGACATATTACAAATGGGCGAAACGTCACTTAGAAATCATATCAATCTTATTCGAAACCCCTATACAAATAAATAAAATATATTAATGATAATAATAACATTTGTTTCGTACGATGTGGAATAATGCGTTATGGTCAGTCTTAATCCGTCGTGGTGTGTGAGACTCAAAAAAAAGCCCTCTCTCTTCCGACTTAATATTTTAAAAATTCCACATTGGTACCGCTTTCGCATCATTTCTAGATAGAGTCTTTATTTGTAACTTAATGATTCTTTCCGGTTTTAGATATTCCAGCCTCCAGTTTTTTTATAGTACGCTTTGTATAAAAGCTGCAACTCTTTTCCAGTTTGTTCTATTGGTCAGCATAACTCCATTAATGTTTTTTAGTCTAATTAAGGCTGCTTCCGCCTTCAGAATCTACCTTTCCGCAGTCCATCTATTTTACTGGAAGAACGTATGGCACGCTTCATCTACAGTGCTATCTCCGTAAGGAAATTCTGGATTCCTCGTTTTACTTATCCGTAATAAGTACTAATTAAAAAATATCCATGTGTACACAGAAAATTGTGTGAGATAACAGGCATTTCCTCAAATTGTGTGAGGTAATAGCCATGTAGGTCTCCATGTCCTCGGTCGAGCCATTCCCTCAAATTTCGTATCACTATTTTGGTCCAACTTCCTCTGGTCTCGTTATTCCATCGGTCTTACCACCTATTGAAGGTTTCTTCGCTAGCTTTATTTTCGCTTCTTCAAAATGCAGATCTTTCTTAAGCATATAAGCCTTTTTCTGTTCGTGCGCCCACAGGTTGAAGGGTATCCCTGTTACAATCATGACAATCTCAGGTTCCTATATAATCTTATAGGAATAAGCCAGTCTAATGGCACATCTTCTCTGTATTGCAGCCATATATTTCGATATTTTTCTTTCTTTAGAGCATCAAGCCAAATCGCACAGCTCTATAAAATTATGGAGTAGAGTATGAACATGAGGAGGTTTCGTTTGCTAGGTGAGAGTATACCTACATTGCCTTGAGCCTGCTGAACGATGTGATTGCCTTGGCAGCTTTCTCAATTGTTACATTTATATGTGTCCAGTAATCATCTTTCTGTTCACTCACTTTCCATGGTATTCGATTACTGGCTAAGTTGGAATTAATTAGAGACTCCAACACTGGAGTTATTCGTTTTTTGGTAAGCAAAATTATTTCGGATTTCTCAGCAGCTAGACTTAATCGATGCACTCTTAGTCATGCGGTAGTCCATCGTATGCCATGTATATTCTTCATTTGGACTTCTTTAATATTCCGAGTGGCTATAACTACAGCAATGTCGTCGGCGTATCCATTAAGGAAGGTATCGTTCGTCATATCCATCCTTAGAATATCATTATACAATATATTCCATAGGTCTTGCTATAGTATTAAGATCTGTGCTGCCACTAAGTTGGTTGTTTTCTGAAAAGTTCCATCTGCCGAAAAAGAAATTTTTTTTTAGCGCAAACATCCTCTTCATAGAGTTGCAATTTCATCTGACAACCAGTAAGCCGGATTCTTGTTCCTACTAGAGCCCTTTTTCCGAAGCATAGAGGCATCGCAGTCCTGAGTGATGAGGTGCATGCCTGCGTCTGCCAGTTCCTATGCGGTAGCTGCCGTTTCCATAATTGAGTTCTTTCCTCTCTGTATTATGCTTTCAAAGGCCTCTTTCTCAATTGACCACATTCAATCTGAGCTGCCATTGCTGGTGGATTTCATTTGTTGTCATTTGCCCTTTTCTTTGCCAATTAAAGGTGATATATTGGTGATGGTTGCTAGTGTACTGGTCAATGATTCTCCAATCAACCATATATTTGGCTAGCTGCTCCGATGCTAATGTGACATCTGGGTTCGTTCGCATGCTGCCAAGACAATGGAAAGTGGGCGCATTTCTTTTATTTATAATGTCTAGATTCAACATTGAGGATACATCTTGTATACGTTTTCCTATGGAGTTTGTTGTTGGCGTACCCCATTCTATAGTTCTGGAGTTAAAATCGTCAGCGGTAATGCATTGGCCCCCTATTCTTCGTATTTTACCTTCTATCCCATCCAATTCTTCTTGAAACTCCTGTATGCTAGCGTTTGTTGTGAGGTAACAGCTCACTACGTGACCAGTGCGCTGCATATACAAACGTATCCTCTTCCCGATCCATGTTCCTCAATCAGCGTCTTTCTCAGATTTAAAATACATATCGCTGCTATACTGAGAGCATCTACAAAAATACCCTGCTTCATCCCTGTTTAAGTACAGTATATTTATTAAAAAAATTTCAGCTTGTATACCTACAATAAATTGGGAAAGCTGATCATCCACCGTTCCGCTTCTATGGAGATTTCCTTGTAAGAATTTTATTATTGAAATGCTTTCTTTACTCTAGAGCTTATCTAAATACCATATATCCACCTGACCTAGTGCGTATTAATATAATAATATTATTAATATAATAATAAAATTTATAATAATATTTCCGTGCGTGTTAATATAATAATAATAATATGAATTCCCCTGCATGTAAATATAAAAATAATATAATAATATTTTTAGAAATAGAAAATAGTAATAATAAAAACAATATTAATATTAATAATTATAATAATTTAAAAAATTAATATTAAAAATAAAAATATAAATATTAATAATAATAATAATAATAATAAAATAAATAATAATAATAACAATAATAATAATAATAATTTTAATATTAATAAAAATAATAGTAATAATAACAATAAATATAAATATATAATAATTTAAAAATAATAATAGTAACAATAATAATATTGTAATAAAAATAATAATAATAATAATAATAGTAATAACAATAATAATATAATAAAAATAATAGTAATAATAATAATAAAAGTAAAAATAATAATAATAATATAAATTGTAACCATAAAAGTAATCATAATGTAATAATATTAATAATAATAATAATAGTAATTAATATTAATATTAATAATAATATTAATAGTACTAACAAAAATAACATTAGTAATAGTAATAATAAAAATAATAAAATTAAAAATGATTATAATACATTTAATAATAATAATAATAACTATAATATATTTTAATAATAATCAAAATAATAATAAATAATGATAATAATAATAATAATAAGAAAAATATTAACAACAATTATAATAATAATTTAAAAAAAATAAAATTAACAAAAATAATAAAAATTATAATATACGTATAATAATAATAATAATATTAATAATATATGGTAAATAATCACAAATTATTATTATTACTATTGTTATTATTATCGTTACATTAAGTATTATTACTCTTAATATTATTACTGTTATTATTATTATTATTATTATTTCTAGTAATAATATTATTATTATTATAACTATTATTGTGGCATTATAAATATTATAATTAATATTATTATTTATATTAATTTTATTATTAAATATTATTATTATTATTATTTTATTTATTGATATTATGATGATGATTATTATTAAATTTATCTATTTAGTTAGTAGAATGGTTACAAGGAAGTGCATGTGCGGGCCTTAGAGGTCTGAACGTATCCCGAAGTGGTGGGAATAAGAATGGAGTGTATCTGAGATTTACAGTGAGTATGCGTGAGAACTCAAAATTTTAAATAGGTATATCAATGCTGTTATTGAAATAAAGAAGCTATTGGTGAACGGGATTTTAATCTGAGTATCCATAATATAAGTTTGCTATAACCAGGTAAAAGACCAACGTCGATGCCTTCTGTATCTTCGGATCATGCCGAATCCTCGTACCTGGGTTCTCAATGAGAGGAGTATAAACTGAAGTATTCTTTTAACAAAAATTGGTAATACGCGAATCAAATACTTCATATTGTTAAAACACACTGCGCCCGGCATTGGCGAGTCACCGTAAGCTATAACATAGTAGCTGTGGTTAATACCTATATTGCGGGTACGGGATCTGGACTGCTGGTAATATATATCAGGTCTTATCTAGGTATCTATCACTGCTTATGATAAAAGAGGTTTGGATTGGTCTTGCCACAAATAACTTGAGTAGTTAGCTGATAACTGGTTGCTTACTGTGAATCACTAATTATGTATCGCTGTACATTAATTGAGGGGATCTCAATTCCTATGGTTGAAAACGATCGGTGGTCTTATATCTAACGATAGATATGCTAAATGAAACAAAAGTTTTCTACTATCTGCTCACTAGTATACTTTATTTTGAAGCCTGACACACGAGTCAATGACTTGAAGATGCAGCTGTCAATGACTTGTGATCATAAAGTCAAATTAAAAATACTATGTAAATGACATAAATGTATCTAATATGTCGACAAAAAAAATGCGAAAGTTTTTATGGCAACTTGGAAATGAATTTGTACCATTTGTTTGACTTATATTAAAGCTTTCCACGATTATAAATCGATTACTCGTTAAAAAATTTTATTACTATCATGAAGATTGGTTCACTAGAACTTTAAAGCTGAGAGATTTTGACTGATGGAAAAAATTGATGGAGGAATCAGTAAACTCATCATCAGTTCGTACTCTTCGTTCTCTCAGCTTTGATATAAAGTTATTTTTACTAGGACTACTAAGGATTAGAGCTCTACCCCAGAATATGGAAATTCTAATAAAATAGAAACTTTACTTAGCGTTATCAATGACATGGTAGAATGATTGCTAGCTTTGATATCAAGCTTTAACAAATCAATAATAACGTCTGAAATGGAGATGCAGAAGCTGATACAAGTAGTAGAAGACCATGATAGTGAATTCCGCTAAAACCCGCAAAATATCTTTTAAATATTTACAACAAAGAAAATAATAAAATTTATGGAAAATAAAATTACTATACAAGTAAATCAAATGTTTTTTTTCATTTATTCATTTCATAACTGATCGAAATGCATGCCACACACCGCTCTACTCCACCATTTATTTTTCCCTACTACTTCCTCTCTTGTTCTTTAATTATTTTGCTGTCTAACCAACTACGGACAAATTGAATTTTGAAATTTAAAAATTACTCTCGATTTTCAAAATTGGCATTTTTAAATAAAGACTTACTATTTTCTTAGTATCTCATTTGATTGATGTCGTAGGCTTATAGATTTATATATTTTTTCCAATATACAATAATTAATATCATTATTTTTTTTAATGATTATTTTTAGATATTTACAACTACAACATAGTAATAAGCACATTTGAGCAGTAGTATTAATTAATTAACTTGAAAGGTTGTGGAGAGTAAACATCCAATGAAATTCCTCCTGCTAGCGTGTGTTTCTGTTAGGCTTCAGTATTTTAGTAAATCACGCGACCAGTGACGCTCAAGTCTTTGATGGGTATTTCTAGGGAAGGTTAGTTCTTGAACAATAGGATTACTATGATTGAGGACACGGAACCGGAACTTTTTATAGCGAGATACAGCCACATCAAAAACAAATGGAACTTTAAGATCACGATGAATAATAGTACTGGGAACATAAAAGGGGGCATCGACAATTGTACGGAGTATTTTTGATTGAAGGGATTGGATTGGACGGAAATTAGAAGGCATAGTAGATCCCCAGAGAGAGTTCTAGTCCATATGTCCATATGGGTTTCAGTAAAGTATTGTATAACAGTACTTTGCGGCATATAATAAGTTTGGAACGTTTGTCTAGGTGTCGAAGTAGTTTTAGGTATCGTCTTTTAATTTCTTGTCTTTTAAGTCTTGTATGTGGGTTCAATGTCAAGCGTTTGTCTAGGTTCAGTCCTAGGTACCAAGCTTCGGTGTGTTGTGGTATGGCACTGCCATTAAGATATATGGGAGGGCATGTCTCACGACGGAGAGTGAAAGTTACCTGGATAGAGTTACGTTTATTGACTTTTATGATCCACCTAGTAAACCAGTTCTGGAGGGTTTGGATTTGGATTTGGAGAGTTTCGGAAGCATGCTTGAGATTTTCGCTGGATGCAAGCCGTATCATCGGCATATGTAGCAAAGAAGGTATTAGGGTAGATTGGGATGTCGGATGTGTAAATTTTGTAGAGGATAGAGGATGATACCCTGAGGAACATCCGCCAATATCGGAGAGATATTGGAGAGTTTGTTGGATTCATTTACTTGGAAGTGTCGGTTGGAAAGGAGTGATCTTAGGATTAGGAAATAGGTGGAAGAAAGGAACCTCTTGAGTTTCCAGAGTAGACCCGGGTGCCAAACTCTATCAAAAGCTTTACTTATATCAAGGAACAAACCGGGCCAGTACTCTTTTCTTTCTAAAGAGGATGCAATGAAATCGACTACTCGATGACACTGCTGAGTGGTGGGGTGTTCGGCGCGGAAACCAAACTGGTGATTAGGAATTAAGTTTGACGATTCGAGTAGAGAATGTAAGCGGTGAAAGAGAAATTTTTCAAATATTTTTGAGGGTACTGGAAGGAGACTTATTGGCCTGTAGGAAGTGTGGCGGTTTATTGGTCTATTAGGCTTAGGGGTCAATTTAATGAGGGCAAATTTCCAGAGGATTGGGAAATGTGTTGTTCTAAAGATGGAGTTATATATTGTGGCAAGGAACACTATTGCTCTTTTAGGGAGTTGTTCAGCAATAGTGATGGTTGTGGTTAATATCCATGTCGCGGGTATGGTCTTCTGATCGCAGGTGGGAGGTAACTGGCAATGTAGCAATGTATTGCACTTATCTCGGACACTGTCACTGCTTATGACAGTAGAGGTTTGGATAGTCCTCGCCACCAGTAGGTGGAGTGGTCGGCTTGTAACTGACTACTAAATGCTAACTGCCAGTAATGGTGGTGCGTTGATTGAGCGCATCTCAATCCCTATAGTCGTAGGCGACTCGTGGTCTTGAGGTTTGGACAGCCAGGCCACGTTAAATAACAATTTCTCACTGTTACGTTGGTGACTGCTAATACAAGCGCAGCAAATATCTAGTTTATATTTGGAGAAAATTATATACTCCTAGTCCCCTGTGGCCTTGTCTTGTTCCCGAAACAGATTCTTTGATCGATTTTTTGGACTGGGCAAAAATCGAAGAGGAGCCAAAACACGTGCAAGCAAAGCAGCTGTTAAAAATTAACTGATCATTCAAAATGGCCGAACTTGTCAGCATAAGTGAGAGATATGAGTACCCATATAACGCCACAAAAAATTGAAAATCGAATATACGTAACCCGCGGAAATTCAAAATTCGCGATACTTTTTGAACAGACCTCGTATATATAAACATTAGGGTTCCCCAAAACATAATACAATATATATATATACATTAAGGGTACCCAAAATTTAGTACAAAAATATGTATATTTTCAAACGAGCATATTATTTGTTTATTCATTATTTGTTGGTTGTTGCATTTAACACATCTATAGTCCATGTTGCAATTACTTGCTGTGTACCATAATCTTTGACAACGTTTGCATTGTGGTATTTGTATTTTTTTAAGCTTTTCCCATCTTATATATTGGTGATTTAATGTTTTTTTTTTGTATAGTTCTCTAGTATCACTTTCTGGTATTAGTTGAACTAGGAATATTGGTAATTTTTTATTTTCTCTTCTAGATTTATTGGTGGAGAATCTGATGACCTTGACTACTTTAATATTTTTTATATTGAGCTCTTCGATTTCCTCTCTTATATCGTCTGATTTATCATTTAGATTTAAACCTTTTAGTATTAACGTATTGTGTTTCTCTTCTCTAGGTGAGTAAGTGAAGTAGGTTGTGTTCACTTTTGTTAGTATCTCTTTTACTTTATTGTATTCTGTATTATTCTCTAAGAATAATAATTGTTTGTTCTCATTAATTTTTTTTAACGAGAATTTGTTTATTTTGAGATTTGCTTTAATCAGTTTTTTTATATTCTCTATCTCCTCATCATGTATAATAATGGGTGGTATTTTTTTTTATATTCTTTTTTTTTCTCATTTGTGGTGCTTATTACACTTTCTCTTATTTCTTTCCTTTGATTTATTTGATTTTTGGTTGAACTTCAACCTGGTATTTCTCTTTCCAAATCACTCTCTTTTTGTTTCTCTCCTATTTCAACTTGTTTGCTCTTCTTATTCATATTTTGTTTCGCTTTTTTTTTCTCTAAATTTTTTTTCTTAATCACTTCAATAAATTCATGATCAGTCACATTTATATCATTTGTATGTATGTTGTCTTCTTCCATGTTACATTCCCGTTGTTCGGTTTGCAATATATCAAATTGATTTGTGCCCTGGTTATTGACCTTTTTGTCATTTGAATTTTGCCCGTTCAAATTTTGAATAATCATTTTTAGATCACTTATTTGTTTTCTTAAGCTTTTGTTTTCTTTCTTGGATTGTTCCCATTTTTTTGTATATTTAACTTCCATTTTTTTAATATTTTTGGAAGTTTTAGTATTTCTTATAATTTTAATTTTGTTTAAGTTTTGATCACTTTTTTCTATTCTAAAACTTTCATTTTCTCTATCACTTGCTATGGTGACTTCCATATAAACATTTCCATGTACTTTAATTTCACTAGTTAAAGTTATTACACTTTTTCTTTTTTCTTTCTCTCTCTGATTTAATTGATTTTATTCTAATCTATAACACATCCGTATTGAATCTAATTAGCTCTTTCGATAATTTTTTCGCATAAAAAGATAATGAAAAGCTTAATAACGCAACCACGAACTTATCGCGTCTGCTCATTTCGACTGCTCGAATTGAACTTGTAATAAAAACAGTAATAACCAGACATTGTACGTGTTAGACGGCCTGTTAAAAACAATAACGTGCCTAAAAATAGAAAAATTTACAATCGTACGTGTAAATTTGCGATTGTAAAACGATAAATCGATTTTGCGTAAACAAGGCCATAAATTCGGCCAGTGTTAAATTTCCATAAGCAGACGCTGCATAGCGGTACTCTGCTTGTGCGAAATTTATTGCGAACATCTGGCGTGCACATCTGGCGAACATCTGGTGTGTTCGTGTTAACATATGTTGGTGAGAGGTTTTCGCAGTGTCCACTTGGTACCGAACCAAGTGGAGGTTTGCAGACGGGTCCACTCGGGACCGAAAAATCACCGGCGAGTGGCCGAACGAATTTAATCGTCGACGAATTTCATCGATGTCCACCATTTTTTTTTCGCGTATTTTTGCGTTTCTCGTGTGTTCCGCGTTTGTCGTGTTTTCTGCGTTCGTCGCGCATTTTCTCGCGGATTTTGAGTAGAAAGCGGTGGTGATGGTCAAGCGGAGACCATCTGTGAAAAAGAGGCGGCTGACGCTGGACCTAGCGGAAGCAGAGTACTTCCCCAGTGATGAAGTTCCTCTGGCGAGCTTGAAGGAGGTTCCGCTGAAGGAAGCTGCTGCTGAGGTGGTTGAGGTGCTATCAACTGGTGAGGCGCAGAAGTTCCGCAAGAAGGCAGCCAGTGCGCCCTCACTGCAAGACGCACTAAAAAGTGTGAGGCAAGGTGTTGCTGCCCTGGAGACCAACAAGGCACCTACAGCCATAAGTACGGTGCTGCTTCTTGTGGGCGAGGCTGCTGATGCCGCCCTTGCGTTGGAGAAGGAGAACTCCTACCTGAAGGGTAGGCTGGATAATATGGTGACGGCCTCTTCGTCACAGCGTGTTCCAGCTGTAGCGACTGCCACTCGCAGCACTCACCCGATCCGCGGAGGGGGTGGTGGTCCCCGCCACTGCGCCAGTCGCTGTGCCAGCAAATCCCTGGATTGTGCCACGGCCTGTTCCAAGGCTGAGGAAGCTGGTGTCTTTGCCCCCTCCACCGGTTGGTGTCTTTGCCCCCCTCCACCGGTCTTTGCCCCCTCCATTCAACCGGTTGAATGTGAAGTTGGCAGATTTCAATGTATCCGGCTCTCAGTATAGATTTACAAAAGGTAAATCGACTAAGGATGCCTGGATGCATGTAAGGCAGTATGTGGATGAAAGTGTGGGTAAACACGTATGTGGTCTGTTTGTAGATTTCAAGAATGCGTTCGGCTACCTGCGATGGGATCGTATCATTGAGCGGCTAGTGGTGGTTTCATGCAAAGAAGCTCCGCTATGGCGGAGTTACTTCCATGAACGGTATGCGGTGGTGTGCGGAAATAAGGGGAGGGTTGTTCGCCAGATGGTGCGTGGCTGTCCACAGAGACAGAAGGCCGGCTGTGTTGTGGTTGCATATGCGGACGATCTTCTGCTATTGATTGAAGGGGGGAGTAGGTCTGCAGTGGAGGTGGCGGGAAGCCGCTTTATGCGTATGGTT
This sequence comes from Atherix ibis, assembly GCA_958298945.1. Classification (NCBI taxonomy): domain Eukaryota; kingdom Metazoa; phylum Arthropoda; class Insecta; order Diptera; family Athericidae; genus Atherix; species Atherix ibis. Next base: position 79,923 of record CATQJD010000004.1, on the reverse strand, counting down.
TGTGAATGGGGGGAAAGAATGGGTGTAAGGGTTTCCGAAAGAAAAACCGTGTGTATGTTATTGAAGGGTTTTTTGGCGGCCAATAGGCTGCCCAATATTCGTTTGGAGACGGTTGGGCTCCAAATATTCGTTTGGAGACGGTTGGGCGGGAAGTGAAGTACCTTGGACTGAAGAGGCTGAATTTTCGGCCTCACTTACAACGTCTGAGGGGGCGCGTGGCCGGTTTGACTGGCATGCTGGTGCGAGTGCTTCGCAAGGAATGGGGGCTTCGGACCAGAACGGTGAGAATCCCGTACAAAAGTGTGTTCGTTTCATGTGCGATGTATGCGTCAAGTGTGTGGGCTGATACTATGCGCCACCAGTATGCAAGGGTGGCCATAAACTCAGTGCAGCGTATGGTATTGTATGCATGTTTGAATGTGTGTAGGACCGTGTCGACCGAGGCGATGCAGGTTCTCATGGGAGAAATTCCATGGGACCTGGAGGTGCTGCCTGGAAATATCCACTACCGTCTGCAGCGGGGCATCCCGCTGGCAGGTTGTCCGGTTGGGAATGATGAGGTTCAGAATCTCAGTCCGCGCCATCAGCGCGTACTGGTCCTGAAGAAGATGCATGAGATATGGCAGGTTTTGAATTTGGTGTGTTCCTTGGTTATTTGCTCACGGGACACGGCAGTATGAATGGGTTCCTGTATAGGCGTGGTGTGGCTACGGATGCTAGTGGGGCGGAGGAAGAGAGTGTTAAGCACCTTCTCGTGGAGTGTGGCCTGTACGGGGACTTGCGTGATTTAGTGGCGTGTGTAATCGTGGTGAATGAGGAGGGTGTGGATGTGAGTGGTGTGTTGAGTGTGAAAGAGAGACATGAATGCTTGAATGCGTTTACCGTGGCACTGTTTGAAAGACGACTGAGAATGGTGCTTGAATGAGTGAGTGAATGACACGCAGGGTGGCTACAACCGGCTGAAAGACCAAGGTCGATTCCGGTTGTACCTTCGGGTTTTAGCGAACCCGCATATCTGAGCTGGCTTAGCGGTGCATAGGAATTTACAAGATTCCTTACCGTAGCTCTACGAGCGGAGTATAAACCAAAGTACTGTTAAAACAAAGATGGGTACCACGGGGATCGGAAGCCCCACAGTAGAATATACTGTGCCCGATCGAGGTGAGGTTTGGTCTTCTGATCGCAGGTGGGAGGTAACTGGCAAATGTAGCAATGCATTGCACTTATCTCGGGCACTGTCACTGCTTATGACAGTAGAGGTTTAGATAGTCCAGCAGGTGGAGAGTCAGCTTATAACTGATTCTATCTATTAACTGCCAGTAATGGTAGTGCGTTGATTGAGCGTATTTCGACTCCTATAGTCGTAGGCGACTCGTGGTCTAAAGCATGGGCAACTAAATCACGTTAAATAATAAACTATATCTTCCTTAATTGATACGCCGACGACATTGCTGTAGTTATAACTCCTCGCATTATTAAAGAGGTCCAACTGAAGAATAAGCATATCATTTGATGGACTACCGCATGGCTAAGAATGCATCGATTAAGTCTAGCTGCTGAGAAATGCGAAATAATTTTGCTTACCAAAAGACGAATAACTCCAGTGTTGGAGTTTCTAATTTATTCCAACTCAGCCAGTAATCAAATACCATGGGGTGTAAGTGAACAGAAAGATGAATACTGGAAACATATAAAAGTAGCAATTGAGAAAGCTGCCAAAGCAATCACATCGTTCAGCAGGCTCATGGCAATGTAGGTTTACTCTCACCTAGCAAACGAAACATCCTCATGTTCATACTCCACTCCATAATTTTATAGAGCTGTGAGAATTGGCTTGATGCTCTAAAGAAAAAAAAATATCTGAAATATATGGCTGCAATATATAGAAGATGTGCATTAGACTGGCTTAGTCCTATAAGATTGTATAGGAACCTGAGATTCAAGTGATTGTAACAGTGATACACGTCGACCTGTGGGCGCACGAACAGAAAAAGACATATGCTTAAGAAAGGTCTACATTCTTAAGAAGCGAAAACAAAAGCTAGCCAAGAAACCTTCAATAGGTGGCAAGACCGATGGAATAACGAGACTAGAGAAAGTTGAACCAAAATACTGATACGAAATTTGAGGGAATGGCTCGACCGAGGACATGAAGACCTCCATGGCTATTACCTCATATAATTTGAGATGCACAACAAAAAGGCAGATTCTGAAGGCTCAATTAGTCAAAAAAACATTAATGGAGTTATGCTGACCGATAGAACAAACTGGAGAAGAGTTGCAGCTTTTATACAAAGTGTACTATAAAAAAAACTGGAGGCTGCAATATCTAAAACCGGAAAGAATCATTAAGATACAAATAAACTCTATCTAGAAGTGATGCGAAAGCGGTACCAATGTGGAATTTTTAAAATATTAAGTCGGAAGAGAGAGGGTTTTTTTTTGAGTCTCACACACCACGGCGGATTAAGTCACCCTGACTGAGCATAATGCATTACTCCACTTCGTACGATACAAATATATAATATTATACAATACAGTAATAATACTATTAGTATTATTTTTATTATTTTTATTACAATTATTATTGTTATTATTATTTTTTCTTCTTCTCTTATTATTATCAATATTATTATTATTATAATTATTAGTCTTATTATTTTCATTAATTTTAGTAATGTATTATTATATTTATTTTAATTTTTACTATTGTTATTATTAAAGTTATTATTATTATGAATATTTTTATTATTATAAGTTTTATTATTATTATTATTATTAGTGTAGTTATTACTATTGTTATTATTTTGTTTAATTTAATATTATCTACAACTTCGCTCAACTAGTAACCAGCAGATGTTGCTGAGTGTAAATACAAGGACATGTGGCCATGAACGGAAAGCACTCATCGATGTTACCCTAAAAAATACAATATTATATTATAACTTTAGAAGGAATGTGTGTCATTGCCATATCAAACGTCGATAGGTGTATGATAGAAGGGTGGCAGTGAAGAGTTCTTTTCCTAAAAGATTATTTATCGGAATATTGAGAGTTCACGGACAAATGGAACATTAAGGTCACGCTGGATAGTCGTGATTTGCACACAAAAGGAGCATTGGCAATTTTTGGAAGGATTCGGATTATAGGGTATGAATTGGAAAGGGATTGGGTTGCATAGTCGAGCTCCAAATTTCAAGTATTTATTTCCATATCAGTTTCAGTACCATATTGCATACTAATAGTTTGCTTTTTATTGTCATTTTTAACCTACTATCTAGGATTCATAGCAACTGCTTGTATTGTCCGTGAAGTTCTCTTCTTTAAGTTTTCGTGTCAGGGTTTTAAGTTCCCTTCTTTTAGTGTTCTTTTTTGTAGAATATAACTAACATTTAAGGTTCTATCATGGATCTGTTCTCGGAAGAGTGGGAATGTAACATAAGCAGATTTTTGAGTGGGAATGTAACATACTACGAGTATTATTGTTATTATTATTATTATTATTTATTATTATTAAAATTATTATTATTATTATTATTACTAACGTTATTATTATAACTATTATAATTATTATTTTAACTATCTCTATTAATATTATTTATATTATTATTATTCTCCCTAATATTATTATTATTAATATTGTACTATTATTACTATATTATAAAATTTATTTTTATTATAATTATTATAATTGTTAGTATTATTATTATTACTTTTGTTATTATTATTGTTGTTGCTTTAATTATTATTATTATATCAATATTATTATTATTATTATTATTATTAGTATTACTATTTTTTTTATAATGACATCGAAGTAGATAACCGGTGGGTTGTTCCATTTTCGCCTTTGCTATCATAAACAAACAAAAGGTACAATATAGTTACTGTTATTTTTTATTATTATTATTATTATTATGATTGTTATTATTAGTAGTATTATTTTTATTGTTAATATTACCATTATGGTAATTATCATTATTATTAATATTATTATATATAAGTATTATTGTTATTATTATAAATATATCTAAGTAGATAATCGTTGGGATGTTCCACATTCCCGTTTCGTCTCATTAACTTACAAAGGGGACAATATTATTATTATAATAATATTATTGTCCCCTTTGTAAGTGTATAACTCTTACTATTATTATTTTCTTGTAAAATAGAAAATATAATTTTACATAAAAATAATAATAATAATAATAATAATAAATTTTATATTTTATATTTTATATGATAGATTTTATATTTTATATTTTATATTTTATATTTTATATTTTATATTTTATATTTTATATTTTATATTTTATATTTTATATTTTATATTTTATATTTTATATTTTATATTTTATATTTTATATTTTATATTTTATATTTTATATTTTATATTTTATATTTTATATTTTATATTTTATATTTTATATTTTATATTTTATATTTTATATTTTATATTTTATATTTTATATTTTATATTTTATATTTTATATTTTATATTTTATATTTTATATTTTATATTTTATATTTTATATTTTATATTTTATATTTTATATTTTATATTTTATATTTTATATTTTATATTTTATATTTTATATTTTATATTTTATATTTTATATTTTATATTTTATATTTTATATTTTATATTTTATATTTTATATTTTATATTTTATATTTTATATTTTATATTTTATATTTTATATTTTATATTTTATATTTTATATTTTATATTTTATATTTTATATTTTATATTTTATATTTTATATTTTATATTTTATATTTTATATTTTATATTTTATATTTTATATTTTATATTTTATATTTTATATTTTATATTTTATATTTTATATTTTATATTTTATATTTTATATTTTATATTTTATATTTTATATTTTATATTTTATATTTTATATTTTATATTTTATATTTTATATTTTATATTTTATATTTTATATTTTATATTTTATATTTTATATTTTATATTTTATATTTTATATTTTATATTTTATATTTTATATTTTATATTTTATATTTTATATTTTATATTTTATATTTTATATTATTATATTTTATATTTTATATTTTATATTTTATATTTTATATTTTATATTTTATATTTTATATTTTATATTTTATATTTTATATTTTATATTTTATATTTTATATTTTATATTTTATATTTTATATTTTATATTTTATATTTTATATTTTATATTTTATATTTTATATTTTATATTTTATATTTTATATTTTATATTTTATATTTTATATTTTATATTTTATATTTTATATTTTATATTTTATATTTTATATTTTATATTTTATATTTTATATTTTATATTTTATATTTTATATTTTATATTTTATATTTTATATTTTATATTTTATATTTTATATTTTATATTTTATATTTTATATTTTATATTTTATATTTTATATTTTATATTTTATATTTTATATTTTATATTTTATATTTTATATTTTATATTTTATATTTTATATTTTATATTTTATATTTTATATTTTATATTTTATATTTTATATTTTATATTTTATATTTTATATTTTATATTTTATATTTTATATTTTATATTTTATATTTTATATTTTATATTTTATATTTTATATTTTATATTTTATATTTTATATTTTATATTTTATATTTTATATTTTATATTTTATATTTTATATTTTATATTTTATATTTTATATTTTATATTTTATATTTTATATTTTATATTTTATATTTTATATTTTATATTTTATATTTTATATTTTATATTTTATATTTTATATTTTATATTTTATATTTTATATTTTATATTTTATATTTTATATTTTATATTTTATATTTTATATTTTATATTTTATATTTTATATTTTATATTTTATATTTTATATTTTATATATTTTATATTTTATATTTTATATTTTATATTTTATATTTTATATTTTATATTTTATATTTTATATTTTATATTTTATATTTTATATTTTATATTTTATATTTTATATTTTATATTTTATATTTTATATTTTATATTTTATATTTTATATTTTATATTTTATATTTTATATTTTATATTTTATATTTTATATTTTATATTTTATATTTTATATTTTATATTTTATATTTTATATTTTATATTTTATATTTTATATTTTATATTTTATATTTTATATTTTATATTTTATATTTTATATTTTATATTTTATATTTTATATTTTATATTTTATATTTTATATTTTATATTTTATATTTTATATTTTATATTTTATATTTTATATTTTATATTTTATATTTTATATTTTATATTTTATATTTTATATTTTATATTTTATATTTTATATTTTATATTTTATATTTTATATTTTATATTTTATATTTTATATTTTATATTTTATATTTTATATTTTATATTTTATATTTTATATTTTATATTTTATATTTTATATTTTATATTTTATATTTTATATTTTATATTTTATATTTTATATTTTATATTTTATATTTTATATTTTATATTTTATATTTTATATTTTATATTTTATATTTTATATTTTATATTTTATATTTTATATTTTATATTTTATATTTTATATTTTATATTTTATATTTTATATTTTATATTTTATATTTTATATTTTATATTTTATATTTTATATTTTATATTTTATATTTTATATTTTATATTTTATATTTTATATTTTATATTTTATATTTTATATTTTATATTTTATATTTTATATTTTATATTTTATATTTTATATTTTATATTTTATATTTTATATTTTATATTTTATATTTTATATTTTATATTTTATATTTTATATTTTATATTTTATATTTTATATTTTATATTTTATATTTTATATTTTATATTTTATATTTTATATTTTATATTTTATATTTTATATTTTATATTTTATATTTTATATTTTATATTTTATATTTTATATTTTATATTTTATATTTTATATTTTATATTTTATATTTTATATTTTATATTTTATATTTTATATTTTATATTTTATATTTTATATTTTATATTTTATATTTTATATTTTATATTTTATATTTTATATTTTATATTTTATATTTTATATTTTATATTTTATATTTTATATTTTATATTTTATATTTTATATTTTATATTTTATATTTTATATTTTATATTTTATATTTTATATTTTATATTTTATATTTTATATTTTATATTTTATATTTTATATTTTATATTTTATATTTTATATTTTATATTTTATATTTTATATTTTATATTTTATATTTTATATTTTATATTTTATATTTTATATTTTATATTTTATATTTTATATTTTATATTTTATATTTTATATTTTATATTTTATATTTTATATTTTATATTTTATATTTTATATTTTATATTTTATATTTTATATTTTATATTTTATATTTTATATTTTATATTTTATATTTTATATTTTATATTTTATATTTTATATTTTATATTTTATATTTTATATTTTATATTTTATATTTTATATTTTATATTTTATATTTTATATTTTATATTTTATATTTTATATTTTATATTTTATATTTTATATTTTATATTTTATATTTTATATTTTATATTTTATATTTTATATTTTATATTTTATATTTTATATTTTATATTTTATATTTTATATTTTATATTTTATATTTTATATTTTATATTTTATATTTTATATTTTATATTTTATATTTTATATTTTATATTTTATATTTTATATTTTATATTTTATATTTTATATTTTATATTTTATATTTTATATTTTATATTTTATATTTTATATTTTATATTTTATATTTTATATTTTATATTTTATATTTTATATTTTATATTTTATATTTTATATTTTATATTTTATATTTTATATTTTATATTTTATATTTTATATTTTATATTTTATATTTTATATTTTATATTTTATATTTTATATTTTATATTTTATATTTTATATTTTATATTTTATATTTTATATTTTATATTTTATATTTTATATTTTATATTTTATATTTTATATTTTATATTTTATATTTTATATTTTATATTTTATATTTTATATTTTATATTTTATATTTTATATTTTATATTTTATATTTTATATTTTATATTTTATATTTTATATTTTATATTTTATATTTTATATTTTATATTTTATATTTTATATTTTATATTTTATATTTTATATTTTATATTTTATATTTTATATTTTATATTTTATATTTTATATTTTATATTTTATATTTTATATTTTATATTTTATATTTTATATTTTATATTTTATATTTTATATTTTATATTTTATATTTTATATTTTATATTTTATATTTTATATTTTATATTTTATATTTTATATTTTATATTTTATATTTTATATTTTATATTTTATATTTTATATTTTATATTTTATATTTTATATTTTATATTTTATATTTTATATTTTATATTTTATATTTTATATTTTATATTTTATATTTTATATTTTATATTTTATATTTTATATTTTATATTTTATATTTTATATTTTATATTTTATATTTTATATTTTATATTTTATATTTTATATTTTATATTTTATATTTTATATTTTATATTTTATATTTTATATTTTATATTTTATATTTTATATTTTATATTTTATATTTTATATTTTATATTTTATATTTTATATTTTATATTTTATATTTTATATTTTATATTTTATATTTTATATTTTATATTTTATATTTTATATTTTATATTTTATATTTTATATTTTATATTTTATATTTTATATTTTATATTTTATATTTTATATTTTATATTTTATATTTTATATTTTATATTTTATATTTTATATTTTATATTTTTATATTTTATATTTTATATTTTATATTTTATATTTTATATTTTATATTTTATATTTTATATTTTATATTTTATATTTTATATTTTATATTTTATATTTTATATTTTATATTTTATATTTTATATTTTATATTTTATATTTTATATTTTATATTTTATATTTTATATTTTATATTTTATATTTTATATTTTATATTTTATATTTTATATTTTATATTTTATATTTTATATTTTATATTTTATATTTTATATTTTATATTTTATATTTTATATTTTATATTTTATATTTTATATTTTATATTTTATATTTTATATTTTATATTTTATATTTTATATTTTATATTTTATATTTTATATTTTATATTTTATATTTTATATTTTATATTTTATATTTTATATTTTATATTTTATATTTTATATTTTATATTTTATATTTTATATTTTATATTTTATATTTTATATTTTATATTTTATATTTTATATTTTATATTTTATATTTTATATTTTATATTTTATATTTTATATTTTATATTTTATATTTTATATTTTATATTTTATATTTTATATTTTATATTTTATATTTTATATTTTATATTTTATATTTTATATTTTATATTTTATATTTTATATTTTATATTTTATATTTTATATTTTATATTTTATATTTTATATTTTATATTTTATATTTTATATTTTATATTTTATATTTTATATTTTATATTTATATTTTATATTTTATATTTTATATTTTATATTTTATATTTTATATTTTATATTTATATTTTATATTTTATATTTTATATTTTATATTTTATATTTTATATTTTATATTTTATATTTTATATTTTATATTTTATATTTTATATTTTATATTTTATATTTTATATTTTATATTTTATATTTTATATTTTATATTTTATATTTTATATTTTATATTTTATATTTTATATTTTATATTTTATATTTTATATTATATTTTATATTTTATATTTTATATTTTATATTTTATATTTTATATTTTATATTTATATTTTATATTTTATATTTTATATTTTATATTTTATATTTTATATTTATATTTTATATTTTATATTTTATATTTTTATATTTTATATTTTATATTTTATATTTTATATTTTATATTTTATATTTTTATATTTTATATTTTATATTTTATATTTTATATTTTATATTTTATATTTTATATTTTATATTTTATATTTTATATTTTATATTTTATATTTATATTTATATTTATATTTTTATATTTTATATTTTATATTTTATATTTTATATTTTATATTTTATATTTTATATTTTATATTTTATATTTTATATTTATATTTTATATTTTATATTTTATATTTTATATTTTATATTTTATATTTTATATTTTATATTTTATATTTTATATTTTATATTTATATTTTATATTTTATATTTTATATTTTATATTTTATATTTTATATTTTATATTTTATATTTTATATTTTATATTTTATATTTTATATTTTATATTTTATATTTTATATTTTATATTTTATTATTTTATATTTTATATTTTATATTTTATTATTTTATATTTTATATTTATATTTTATATTTTATATTTTATATTTTATATTTTATATTTTATATTTTATATTTTATATTTTATATTTTATATTTTATATTTTATATTTTATATTTTATATTTTATATTTATATTTTATATTTTATATTTTATATTTTATATTTTATATTTTATATTTTATATTTTATATTTTATATTTTATATTTTATATTTTATATTTTATATTTTATATTTTATATTTTAT